>PVKP010024160.1:0-35340 GCA_004027715.1 Plecturocebus donacophilus | reverse complement strand
TAATTTTTTTTTTTTTTTTTGTATTTTTAGTAGAGATGGGGTTTCACCATGTTGGCTAAGCTGGTCTCGAACTCCTGACCTCAGGTGATCCACCAGCCCAGTCTCCCAAAGTGCTGGGATTACAGGCATGAGCCACCGTGCCTGGCTCTTTTTTAATTTTAATTTTTATTTTTTCTATTAAATAGAGACAGGGTCTCCCTGTGTTGCCCAGGCTGGTCTTGAACTCCTGGGCCCAAGGGATCCTTCTGCTTTGATCTCCCAAAAGGCTAGGATTACAGGTGTGAGCCCCCACGCCCAGCCCAGCAGGGGGCCTCTTTTTTGAGTCAAAGGCTGTTGGGAGGTCTGGCACAGCCAGACTTTGCTCTGGACATGATACAATGAAAGAAGTTAAAAAGGAATAACACCTGGTAATAGTAAAATAGTAACAAATGGTATGTATTGAATACCTCCTGTGTTCTAGGCAGTGTGCTAGGAGATTCACATGCTTTATGTCATGTAAGCCTATGATGTGGGTTATTATTACTAGATTATTAGTCCCACTTTACAGGTAGGGAAACACGCACAGGGAGGTTAAGTTGTCCATTACCTAACTAGTTAAAGTGAGCAGAGGACTCAGGCTCCTAGTGTGCTCAGCCACAGGAAGATGACCCTTTTGTGCTGAGATTCAGTTTACAAGTTCTATTATGGGGGAAGTTAGGGACTTCCTGGTCTCAGTTCATCAAGACAAGCTTCTCCAGCCCATGAGCTGCGTGCAACTCAGGACGGCTTTGAATGCGGCCCAACACAAATTTGTAAACTTTCTTTAAATGCCATGAGACTTTTTTTTGGTGATTTATTTTTATTTATTTATGTTAGTTCATCAGCTATTATTAGTGTATTTTATGTGTGGCCCAAAACAATTCTTCTTTTTCCAGTGTGGCCCAGGGAAGCCAAAAGATCAGACACCCCTAATCTAAGGAGAAGAAGCTTTTGGAAAGGACTGGCTGGATCAATGGGTAAGGGAGAACAGATAAGCCCCAACTGGCGAGCAGGGATCTGTGCAAAGGAATCAGCACACAGGCAAAGCAGCACCCCAAGGTGACAGGTGTTAATGTGGGGGGCTGCAGGAGGGAGCAAGAGTACCTTTCAGTGGGTGTGTGTTCAGGGAGAAATGAAGAGAGTTCGGGCTGTGGCAGAGTTGAATTGGGATCTCTGGGGGCAAGTGTACCAATCGTGTTATAGGAAGGCAGCCAGGCTAAGTTAAGACACAGGACCTGCAGGGTGGCCAATTTGTTTTAAAGTCTATAATAATAACACTCCACAGTTTTAACAGTTTGATGGGCTCAATTGCGTTCCTCCTACTGCCACCCACCTCCCCCACCACATTCATATGCTGAAGTCCTTGCCCCCCGTACCTCAGAATGTGATGTTATTTGGAAATAGGGTCATTGCACATATAATTAGTTAAGACAAGGTCATACTGGAGTAGGGTGGTCCTGATCCATTCGGCCAGGTGCAGTGGCCCATGCTTTGGGAGGCTGAGGTAGGAGGATTGATTGGCCCAGGAGTTTGAGACCAGCCTGGACAACATAGTGAGACCCCATCTCTACAGATAATACAGAATTTTTTTAAAAACTAGCCAGGTGCAGCTGGGCACAGTATTTCATGCCTGTAATTCCAGCACTTTGGGAGGCCGAGGTGGGCCGATTACCTGAGGTCAGGAGTTTGAGACCAGCCCAGTCAACGTAGTGAAACCCTGTCTCTATTAAAAATGCAAAAAATTAGCTGGATGTGCTGGCAGGCACTTGTAATATACCAGCCACTCAGGAGTCTGAGGCAGGACAATCGCTTGAACCCGGGAGGCGAAGGTTGTAGTGAGCCAAGATCACACCATTACGCTCCAGCCTGGGTGACAATGTGAGACTCTGTCTCAAAAAAAAAATCAACCAACCAAACAAAAACACTAGCCAGGTACAGTGTCATGTACCTGTGGCCCCAGCTTACTCAGGAGGCTGAGGCAGGAGGATTGCTTGAGCCAGGGAGGTCAAGGCTACAGTGAACTATGATTGCACCCCTACACCCCGGCCTGGGTAACAGAGTGAGACTCCATCTCACAAAAATCAAAACTAAAGAAGGAAATTTGGGCACAGATATGCACAAAGGGAGAATGACATGTGAAGATGAAGGCAGAGATCAAGGTGCTGCTTCTACGCGCAAAGGAACCCCAGAGATTGCTGCCACTACCAGCAGCTCGGAGAGGCCTGGAACAGATTCTCGCTCATAGCCCTCCAAGGGAACCTATCCTCCGACATCCGGACCTCGGCTGTTCAGCCTCCAGATCTGTAAGACAATGCTTTGCTGTTGTTTAAGCCGCTCAGTCTGTGGTACTTTGTTACTTTGCTCTAGCAAAGTAATACACGTGGCTGCCTATCTGATGACAGCCCTAGCTGTGATAGAGCCCTGAGATTTTGGAAACCTGACTTTGTAGAGGCTGAGAGAATCCGTTTTCTTTCATTTTCTTTTTTGTTTTCTTTTTTTGATACAGGGTCTTGCTCTGTCACAAAGGCTGGATTGCAGTGGCGTGATCGTGACTCATTGCTGCCTCTATTTCCCAGGCTCCTGAGTGGCTAGGACTGCAGGCATGCATCACCATGCCTGGCTAACTTTTTAGATTTTTTTTTTAGAGATGAGGTCTTACTATGTTACCCAGGCTGGTCTTGAACTCTTGGGCTAAAGTGATCTGCCCACCTTGGCTTCTCAAAGTATTGGGATTTTAAGTGTGAGCCACCATGCCTGGCCAGGATCTGTTTTATATAAACTTATCTCTTTAACAGAACGCTACATGTACATCGCTTCAAAAAGCAAAGTAGAATAAATATATAAAAATTATAATGAAAAATTACAATTGCTGTCAGCCTCTTATTCCCCAAGGCTCTCTTCCTGGAGGCGGTTACTGCCGACTCTGTAGCCGTTTTTCTTGTATTTTCCACCATTTTTCTTAACAATATGCTTACATTACTATTTCTTTCTTTCTTTTTTTTTTTTTTTGAGATGGATTTTCACTCTGTTGCTCAGGCTGGAGTACAGTGGCACGACCTTGGCTCACTGCAACCTCCGCCTCCCGGGTTCAAGCAATTCCCTGCCTCAGCCTCCCAAGTAGCAGGGATCACAGGTGTGTACCACTCTGCCTGGCTAATTTTTGTATTTTTAGTAGAGACAGGGTTTAACTATGTTAGCCAGGCTGGTCTTGAACTTCTGACCTCAGGTGATCCACCTGTCTCGGCCTCCCAAAGTGCTGGGATTACAGGTGTGAGCCACCACTCCTGGCCACGTTACTATTTCTTGATTTTGGAGTTTGCACATTACTTGTTAACTTCCAATCATGGTATCGGAGGAGATGCTGTCCTTCCCATACCCCCTTCTGTATTCTTGCATCCCAGTATTTTATGAAATAAATGACTACTGTTCACATTATTAGGAGGCAAATTGCTCACCTCTGAGCCACGTAGTGTTCTCAGATGACATTCCGTGATTAAACAGCCCTTTTCTCCCTCTGGACTTAAAGGCAGCTCTTCTTTTTTGCATTTGTCTGATTTTCTCTAAACCTATGTGTTCCCCCAGTGCCCTAGCACCTCTGCCATGCTGTAATCAGCAGTATTTTTCAGCTCTTCATCCTTTATTTTTTCCCTAGGTGGTCCCTCTGGCCCCCTCCTCCAACGTGTACAGAAGTGGCTTAGGCCACAGCATGGCCCAACTCCTGGGAGGAGAAAGTGTGTTTTGAAAGTGGCCAGCAGTTTTTTTTCTTTTTTTTTTTTTGAGGGAGTCTTGCTCTATCTCCCAGGCTGGAGTGCAGTGGCGCAATCTCGGCTCACTGCAACCTCCGCCCCGGGTTTAAGCGATTCTCCTGCCTCAGCCTCCTGAGTAGCTGGGATTAAAGGTACACACCACCACACCTGGCTAATTCTTTTTGTATTTTTAGTAGAGATGGGGTTTCACCATGTTGGTCAGGCTGGTCTTGAATTCCTGACCTCATGATCCGCCCTCCTCGGTCTTCCAAAGTGCTGGGATTACAGGCGTGAGCCACTGCCTCCAGTGAAAGTGGCCAGCAGTTTTCTGGGTTTGGAGGTAGATGTTTCAGTTCACTGTGGGGGTGAAGTCCTTTGGTTTCATGACGGTCTCTGGGACTGGTGGCTGCGTTCCCCCATGAGGGGTTTCATGGTTCTGGCTTGAGTATGTTAATCAGACATTCAGGCTGAACCAGCACTGAGTCCAGGTGAGATGTTGCTGGAGGTGTAAATGACAGAGCTCACTCCTGTGGAAGTTTTTTTTTTTTTTTTTTTTTTTAGGTACTCAAATGTCAACTTCATTGTTTCTATATATACACCTTTTTGTACTGAAAACTGTAAAAATAGCATAAAGTTTCCTCTTCTTGTAATGCAAATTTTTGAAAGCCAGAAAATCTAATTATTATGCTCTAGCCAAACTACCTAATGCTTCCTTTATCCACAAGTAACTTTGCTTCAGTTTCTTGATGTTGGATTTCATCTCACTGACTTTGGGCTTCTGAAACACATGGGAATACTTATATCCTCTTGACTTCTTTGGGTCAAATAAAAAAGTGGAGCTAAAGTTACTCACATACATTCAAACTACACAGATCCCTTATAAATTACAAGTATCATAGTAGGAAGAAAAAGATACAAGAAAAATACATCCTAGAATTCATTATCAAAATTATTGGTATATAGCCTGTACTAGTCTAGAGTAGCCTTCTCGGTCTCTATATAAAATTACCAGCAAGAAAAAAAAAGTGCAAGAATAGGGTTTTCACATGTCTTTTGGGTGAAGTGGCTTGGTGTCATAATTCCCTATTCTAGCATTCTCAGAAGGATCCCACCCGCTAGACATGCAGAAACTGCAGGGATATTTGAATATTCCTCTTCTTGATGCATTCTTAACTCCCTTAAGCCCAGTGTTCGTTAGTGTTCTTTCATGTTGCCTAGAACCTCTGCCGAGTAACATGTGTCTGAATCTTGCCATCCTTTCTCTCTGCACAGACAGTAATAATGTTCTTATTCTTCCCCTCCTGTTAGACGAGTCATCTCCAATTTCCCTGAGGATTGCTGCTCCTGTAGACTGTTGGTGGAATGAACCTTCTGGTAGAGGGGAAGGGAATTCAGTATTAGCATTGAGAGTCAGCTTACTAAGGTTCTTTATCAATGTCTCGGAGAAGTTTTGAGAGGCCCCTGAATCATCCCAGGAATTTTCTTCGGTGAGCGTTTGTGAAGACTCTGGGATGAAGGTTGGATTAGACTTTTCTGTTGGGTCCATCCTGGTCTTGACACAACACTGAGCTTCTCCTGGACCTTTGAAACCCAGCAGAAACTGAGGATGGACCTTCAAATTGCTACAAGGTATCCTGGAAAGAGGCTGAAAACCGGAGCTCCAAGGAATGGTGGGAAGTTGGTGTTTCTGTCAGTGGTTGTTTTTTTGGCAGGGTGTGAGAGTTGTGCTGAAAGTTGCTTGCAGGAGATCAAGGAGTGGCTGAACGGGGGAAGGTGCATTTTCCCCATCTGTGCAGAGTCAGCCCTGCTGGGTCACACAGGGCGTAGGGATCTAGAGCACTGACGGAGCCCCTGACCTGGAGCCTGGTAGCTCCATGGGCCCTGTGCCATTAGAGATAGTAGTGGCCCCAAGGCTTGAGGTGGACCTCAAGCCACAGAAGCCAGGGCAGAAGGATACGATGATGACTTGAGACTAATTGGTTCAACAGATGTAGGGACCCTTTCGAGGGCCCCCTGAAGGAACCAGGGAAGACATCTGCAGGGCTGGGGCTGAGGGTCTGTGTTCATCTGGGTCCTCAGAATCACTGTAACTTGGGGTATCAGTGCAAAGGGATCTCACGTCTCCCTAGACTGCTGGAAACTGGGCGTACGAGCATATTGCCTTCAGAGTGATTCACAGTGATAGGCAGGGTATTTTTACCCGCATTGACAGCCAAGGAGCCTGAATCTCAAAGAGGCTTCAGTCACTAAATGGGAGGAGAATGAGACCCTAAGTCACGTGCTTTCCCACTTGCATGGAAGATGGAAGTCACGCTGCTGGAACATAACGGGAAGTAACGGCCCCATTGGATCATTTAGGGTCCTAGGAATGAAGTAATTATTATGTTCACTTCTGGGAATTGCATTTTAAGAGAAACAAGAATAAAGGAGAACCCTTACTTCCTAGAGGGAAATCCGCTTTGTGGAACAGATGGGGTGTGCCTTTTTTGGCTTTTGTAGCATTAAGGCATCCTCCCTGGTCAGTGTTAGCCGTCCTGGGAGAGTTCTCTAGGGCTTCCACACAACGATCCCAGTGTTGTCACCGGGCACCGTGGTATGCTCAGTGGCATGGGCAAGTGTGGCTGCTGTCTGCCCAGGGCCATCATCCATGTAGCTAATGTCCTCTGTAGACAAGCACGCTTCAGTGGCAGCCTGATAAGTGAGATGACTGTAGATGTCATGCATGACTAGTTCACCCCTCTCAGGAAGTGAACTTCTTTTTGCCTCAGTTTCACAAATATGGGGTTCATGCAGTCTCCCCTCCCATCCCAGCTAGCTGCCCTGATGGTGGGATAAGGCGCTGACAATCGGCCATGTTCCTTCTGCGAACAGGGACAATGTCCCGTTGCCCTCTCCCTTCCCAGCTCTGGGGCTAGAGTGTGAAAGGCAGGGTAGTGCTTTAGTGACTGAGGGGCTGTTGATCTTAGACACCAGCTGCTGTGACTCCTAGGACGCTTCTCATCAGTGGGATGCGAATGGGGGTCTCCCACATTCTGGTCTCTCCAGTCAGGTTGAATTTGTTGGGTTTTCTTTTTTTGAGATGGAGTCTGGCTCTGATGCCCAGGCTGGAGTGCAGTGGCTTGATCTCGGCTCACTGCAAACTCTGCCTCCCAGGTTCAAGCGATTCTCCTGCCTCAGCCTCCTGAATAGCTGGGATCACAAGCGCCCGCCCCCATGCCTGGCTAATTTTTGTATTTTTAATAGAGATGGGGTTTCACCATATCAGCCAGGATGGTCTTGAACTCCAGACCTCAGGTGATCTGCCTGCCTCAGCCTCCCAAAATGCTGGGATTACAGCCACCACACCCAGCCAAATTTGTTGTTTTTTAATAGGAGAGTCCTTACTGATGTTTCAAGGTTGCCATATTCTACTGATTTTTTAATTCCTATTGAATTCTAACCTCTTTATATTTACAGATTTGTTTTTGCCTCACTCACAGCTACTATCTATATTTTTACTGAGCTTCTTTGGGCAAGGTGAAGGAGCTTCTTTTTCTGATTTCTTTTGATTTTCCATGCCTCGTGTTTCGAGTTCATAATTACACAACCTCAGGGGTTTTCTGGGGTTAGGGAAAAACGGCAGCTTAAAGGCTCAGGAAGTGCCTGGGCTTTGGGAGTTGTGGAAATAGAGTCCAGAACACAGACTTAGAAAACCCTGATGAACCTGTGTGACCTGGTCCTCCGAGGACTGAGCTATGTTGCCTCTCCTGGCCCAACACAGCACACAGGAAGCAGGAAGTTGCTGGCCATACCTTCCCAAGCCCCAGAGATGCATTCAGGCCGTATATTTGAGGATTGTCGTTGAGGCTTAGAGAAAATTGTTGAAGCTATTCCTGATTTGTACCAGTTAGTTTAGATTCAGCTGCAACAACCACAACTTAAACAAGATATATGAAATTGTTTCTCGTATACATAGTTGAAGTCTATTATGTCAGCTTCCCCATTACTCAGGTTCTTTCCAGTTTTCTGGCTGCCTTCCCTAGGCTGTGTCTCATCCTCATGGTCCAAATTGACTGCTGGAGCTCCAGCCACCACATCTGACTTCCAAGCACCAGGATAGAGGAAAGGGAGAAGAAGGACCTATGTTCTTTTTCCTGGATGAACCATACTATATTTTTGCTTACATCTCATTGGCTAGAACTTAAAATGGCCATTCCAAATTGAAGAGAGGCTGAGAAATTTAGTCCTTTGGCAGGGAGCTGTGTTACTCTGAATAAATTTGGGGTTTGTTACTAAGCGAGAGAAGGGGCATTGCTTCTGGGTTGGGTTAAGCAGCTAGCAGATTATAGAAAGCTGGGTTTAGTAGCTGTGAAATAAACAGGTTATTGAGGTTTGTAATTCATTTATGCTCTCTTTGTAACCCTACGCAGATCAGTTTGCTTTTTTGAGCTTCAAATTTTAATTAAAAAAAAAAAAGACTGATTAATAGCTGTGGTTGTTAAAGTGTGTTCAGAGAAGTTCTAGAGTTTCTTGGAGGCGACTCAGAGTTTAATGGGAATAACCAAAGCTGAGGTAAGAGTCCAAGCAAGGACTTCCCGGTCCCCTTCCCACCCCTCCAACCAGATCAGCTCTCTTCTCTCTGCTTTTTTACGTTACCGCAGCTCTCAGCAGCTCTAAAGCTCTGTGCCAGGTGAGAAACTTCAGGAGCAACTATAGAAAGTTTCTGGTTTCGAGAGAAGCAAGTTGGACAGGTTATGTAGGTTCAGGTTTCTGTGGTTCTGGAGGTAGAGGACCATGTTTCTGTAATTGCGAAAATCTAGGGCAGTATCAGGAAAAAGCCTGGTCATCGTTCTCTAATTCCGGAGGCATTGGATGTAACTTTCCTGTCTCTGGGAGCTTTAGAATATATTCCCTGAGATCTGGAATGAAAAGAAAATGAATGCTGGAGTACGATCCAGGTTTGGTTCCCTGTTCCGCCTTTTACTGCTTGTTATAAAATTTCTCTGAGCCTTGGCATACTCATCTATACAATGAGAATAGTAATGCCTACTCAGGACTACTGTGAAAATGAAACATAATCAAGTATGTAAGCTTAGTAGGCTGTGAGTAAACGTTCATTTACTGTAATGTCACCTGTTCATCAGAGGGCCCCACACCCCAGGGTGGGGCAGGTACAGTAGGGAGGGCTGGGCTTAATGATTCAGCCACCTGGTTCATGAGGCTCAAGATAAAATTGATGCATTGCGACTCCGGAGCATCACCCTGAGCAGGTGTGCGGGCTGATCGCCTGTCTCATGCGGGGGTGGTGTTCTTTTCAATCTAGAGTGTTGAAGAACCAACCAAATTCTGCATCTGGGCTTTGGTTGGGAAGGTGTTGTCTCTCTGAAATCTTTACTCTTTTCCTCATCATCAATTAAATACTCTGAAATCTTTTCCATCTTGAAACAAAAGAAAACTCTTTCCCTCTAGGCGGATGACTCTTCCTGCCTATGTCTTTTTTTTTTTAGACAGACTCTTGCTTGGTTGCCCAGGCTGGAGTGCAGTGGTGTAATCTTGGCTCACTGCAACCGTCGCCTCCGGTGTTCAAGTGATTCTCCTACCTCAGCCTCCTGAGTAGCTGTGATTAACAGGCGTGCACCACCACGCCTGGCTAACTTTTGTATTTTTAGTAGACATGGGGTTTTGCCATGTTGGCCAAGCTGGTCTTGAACTCCTGACCACAGGTGATCCGCCTGCCTTGGCCTCCCAAAGTGCTGGGATTACATGTGTGAGCCCCTGCGCCCTGCCCCTGCCTATGTCTTTTTTCACTGCTAAGAACTTTTACTAAGTTGTTTATACCCACCGCCTCTCCTTTCTGCCCACCTGTGCTCCTGTGAGCTGGTTTGTACCAAAAAATTTCCACTGAAACTGCTCTTGCCGAGGTCTCAAACAACCCCAGTAAGCAATTTCAGTTCGATGTGACCTGAATGTCCCTGGTTTCTTGGGCTTCCTGAGGTTACCCTTTAATAAAGTTAAAGTTCAGTGTGTAAATGTTCATCATGCATGTTAAGTCCAGTGTGATCCCCAATATTTCTGAGGATCCTCTGCCTCAGAGGGGATATGGGTTGACGTAGATGCATGTCTTTTTTTTTTTTTTTGAGATGGAGTCTTGCTCTGTCACCCAGGCTGGTACGATCTAGGCTCACTGCAACCTCCACTCAAGTTCAAATGATTCTTATGCCTCAGCCTCCTGAGTAGCTGGGATTGCAGGCACCCACCACCACACCGCCTGATTTTTGTATTTTTAATAGAGACAGGGTTTCACCATGTTTCACAAGCTGGTCTCAAACTCCTGCGCTCAGGCAATCTGCCCACCTTGGCCTCCCAAAGTGCTGGGATTACAGGCCTGAGCCACTGCACCCAGCCAGTTGTATGTCTTTCCATTTTCTCTCTCAATTCCTGTTCTTATTCCTATTTCTGAATCACCTGTGGGCTGCCCAAGCTCTCTAATTCATATTACCCTCAGTTGTAAACATACTCCCTTGTCTTCATATCCAAGGACACCACTCACCTACCCCATGCCACTGGATGAGAGAGACTATTATTAAAGTCTCTGGAAAATTCCAAAGAATTATAGAAGAGAAAGCAAAGGAAACAAGACACCACCCGCATGCTTCTGAGGCTGTGGCCACCTAGCCCCAGGGAGCCTCATACCAGCAGCTCTTCTTTCTGGCCACGGTCTCCTGCCCCCTTGCTTCCTACATGAAATTTCCTATAATTATCTTAGCTTCTTTTAATCCTAAGGCCCACCCCAGAGTCCTATCTCTGAGGTCACTGTGGGCCCATGAAAGTAACTCTTTCTCTCTATGCTGGAGCCTTTGGACTCACGTTTACCTTTCAGGGGAAGGCAAGGGTGGGTGTCGGGGAGCCTCTCCTGTACATACCCAGTGGGTCCATGAAACGCCTTCCCAACCAAAGCACAGCCCACCCTATGGTATCTACCTCAGCCACACGTGGAGTTAATAGTTTCCAAGAATATTCTAGGCTTCCCTTCTGTATTAGTTCATTTTCATACTGCTATGAAGAAATATCAGAGACTGGGTAATTTATAAAGAAAAAGTTTAATGGACTCGCTGTTCCACATGGCTGGGAGGCCTCACAATCATGGCAGAAAGCAAAGGAGGAGCAAAGGCAGGTATTACATGGCGGCAGGCAAGTGAGTATATGTAGGGGAACTGACTTTTATAAAACCATCAATCTCATGAGACTTGTTCACTATCACAAGAATAGCACAGGAAAAACCTGTCCCCACGATCAATGACCTCACAGTGGGTCCCACCCACAGCACCTGGGGATTACGGGAGCTATAATTCAAGATGAGATTTGAGTGGGGAAAACAGCCAAACCATATCACCTTCCTACCCTATTATCTTTTTCTCTGAATCATAGATAATAAGTTACAGATAATTATCCTTTCCCCCTAAATAGTTCCATTAGTATTACCTTAAAAAGACATTTTCTTGGCTGGACACAGTGGCTCACGCCTGTAATCCCAGCACTTTGGGAGGCCATTATGGGTGGATCACTTGAGCTCAGGAGTTCGAGATCAGCCTGGCCAACACGGTAAAATCCCATCTCTACTAAAAATACAGAAAGAATTAGCCAGGCCTGGTGGTCTATACCTGTAATCCCGGCTACTCGGGAGGCTGAGGCAGGAGAACAGCTTAAACCCAGGAGGCGGAGGCTGCAGTGAGCCAAGATAGCACCACTGCACTCCAGCCTGGGCTACAAGAGTGAAATTTCATCTAAAAAAAAAAAAAGCATTCTGTTACACAGTGCAATGATCAAACTTAGAAAAATAACTGTGATATAGTACAGTTGTCTAATGTATAAACTTTATTTCAAGTTTTGCTAATTGTCACAAAGGAATTGTAGCAAAAGAATCTCATTTTTTCTGGTCCAGAATGAAATCTAGGATCATACATTGAATTATTTAGCTGTCATGTTTGTTTTTTAGTCTCCTATGATGCAGAACGGTTCTTCAGTCTTTCTTTTTTATGACCTTGATATTTTTGAAGAGCACACCCCTTTATTTTGTATATATGTCCTTCAATATGGTTTTGTCTGATGTCCCCTCGTGCTTAGACATATATTATCATTTAGAGTGTACATTTTTGGCAGGAATGCTACAGAAGTGATGTTGTGTCCTTCTCAGTGCATCCTATCAGGAGGTACATGATGTCTATCTGTCCCATTACTCCTGATAACTTTGATCACTCAGGGAAGGTGGTGTCTACCAGGCTTCTCCACTGTAAACTTATTTCTTTCTTTGTAATTAGTGAGTGTCATGTATGGGAGACACTTTGAGATTATGTCAATTTCTGTCTGTCTCTTAGCCGATGTTTCCTTGGACTCCATAGACTGCCATCTGCTCTTCTCATTCTACAGAGTTCATGGCTTTGCTGATATCTCTCAGACTTTCTCATTGGCCAGGATCACTTTGGAGATACACAGCCCCCTCCCAGGATGTCCTGTAACTACCTCAAACTCAACACTGCCCTTCCTGTCTGAACCTTGTCTCTCATCCCCCATGCCCACAAACCCTCCCCTCCTGCTCTATTCCCTGGTGACAGTTCACAGCACTACCTTGCTCCAGGTCATCCATCAGCCTAGCTTCCTGGCATTGCCACAGTCTCTTCCCTTCCCCTTGCAGGGGATGTACAATCAACTACCAAGTACCGTTGGTCTTAGGCTCCCAGTATTTTGTATTACTCCCATGGTTTGGGCCGTTATCATCTCAGTCTTGGTATCCTCCCGCAGTCTTCTCTGTTCTTCCTGCTCAGGACCTTGCCTTCCCTCTCATTCATTCTCCATCATGATAGCACAGTGAGTTTCCTGAAGCATAGATCCCATTGTGAAGAGGAGAATAAGTGGGGTAGGTGCTGCTTAGAACCCCAGTGGCCTCCCACTGTCCTCAGATGCTAACTAACTCCTTCCTTTCGGGTGAGGCCCTGCTTACTTCTCCCACTGCCCCAGTTATGTTGACGTTTGCAGTTTCCTATTTTTAGTTGCTTTCTCTCCTTGAGTTTTCATGCATGAAATCTGGAGCACCCCCAGTCATTTACCAGCTCTTGCTGCTGTTTTTGGATTCAGCTTAGATTTCACATCACTCATCTTGCATACATTCCCTGTCCCGTGCGTGTGAGTGAGGTGCCCTTCCCAGGTGTTCCCCTGGTACTTGCTCCAATCCTGCTGTGATCCTTTTCACATTTTGAAAGGGATTATGTTTATTCTGATGCTTCCACGTTGGCTGTGAGCTTCTCTATGCCAGGAACCATGTCTTGTCCATTCCCTGTTGGGAAACTTCAACTCTCACATTAGCTGGCTCCAAAACATGCGCTCCACAAACATTTGTTGAATAAGTGGGCAGGTGGGTGGAGCGGGTGAATGTAGGCAGGACTGTGGTATAGCTGTGGGTTTTTGTTGAACTAGGGAAAGTTACTAAGACTCTGCTGACTCAGACTTGGGTTCTGGGGACAGGGTTGCCAGTGTTTGGAGGCCAGCTGTTATAGGCCAAGGACATCCAGGAGGAATACCAGCAAAGAGATCAAAAGAATGAAGGCAGGACCTCGTCAGATATTCAAGGTGCTTGTGACCTAGAAGGGCTGGAATTCCAAAGGAGCAGGTTTCCAAGGCCCAGGTGACTCAGACAGGGTTGGGCACCAAGGTTCAGGAAGGGGAACTACCCGATAAGAAGGCAGTTAGCAAGGCTTCTGCCCAGGTGGCTAACCACATGGCTGAAACCCTCCATTGACTTGGCAGCCAGTCCAGCCTACAGTTTCCTAGGGAACCAATGGCCAAGCAATCTGTGGCACAACTTGGCATGGAGCCTGGGACATTTTATGAGGGCCAGATGGCTGGACTCCGTGCATTGTCAGTGTTGCAGGGTGGGTGGCTGAGGGTCTCAGGGGTAGGACTCAGCACTAGGGTTGGGAGTGTCTGAAGGCTGGAAACTCACATAGGTGAGAAGGATGGGAACAGAGAGTTGGAAGTCAGGAGAGCATAGAATCACAGCTTGGTGAGAGGTCCAGAGCCAGGGGTCATTGGTTCTAAGAGTCAAGATAAAGTAAGTTAAAAAGAGACTAGAAGTAGCCACATGGTTAGAACTGGGTCAAGACTATTATTCACGCCTTGAGAGCAGAAATCTGGTCTTTCTTTCTCTGCTGTCTCCACGCTGCCTAAAGCACTGCCTGAAGGAAAAGAAGAGTCACCCAGATCAGACTGAGTCAAGAATCTCATGGGGGTTACTTGAAGGTCAGGGCTCGATCATGGAGAATGAGCTCTTTCCATCCCAGGAGATAGACATAGTTCCAATGAGAGAACTGACTGATTGGGCATGCTGGCTCACGCCTGTAATCCCAGCACTTTGGGAGGCTGAGGTGGGCAGATCACAAGGTCAGGAGATTGAGACCATCCTGGACAACATGATGAAACTCTGTCTCTACTAAAATACAAAAAATTAGCCAGGAGTGGTGGTGTGCACCTATAGTCCCAGCTACTCAGGAGGCCGAGGCAGGGAAATTGCTTGAACCTGGAAGACAGAGGTTGCGGTGAGCCAAGATCACTCCACTGCACTCCAGCCTGGCGACAGAGCAAGACTGTCTAAAAAAAAAAAAAAAATTAAGTTTATTTATTTATTTTTTAAGACAGGGTCTCACTCCATCACCCAGGCTGGAGTGCAATGGTATGAGCATGGCTCACTGCAGTCTTGATTTCCTGGGCTCAGGTGATTCTCCTGCGTCAGCCTCCCAGTAACTGGACCACAAGCGCATGCCACCACATCCAGCTAATTTTTTGTAGAGATGGGTTTTTGCCATATGGCCCAGGCTGGTCTTCAGCTCCTGGGCTCAAGAGATCCACCTGCCTTGGCCTCCCAAAATGCTGAGATTACAGGTGTGAGCCTGAGATTACAGATCGTGCCCGGCCTTTTTAGTTTATTTACTGGGATTAATACCTGAGTGGAACATTCATGGTAAAACAAAACAAAACATAAGAAAAAACATTGAAATAATCCTAGTACTAGGCAGAAGGTAATCTTTGCTAAGCGCTAGATTCCCCAGCACCTTGGACACCCTAGCCCAGGTGTGAGAAGGTGGGGTAGCTTGTTGGATATGTCCTATTGTTAAGCCGACCTGGAGCAGGAAGGGGGCCTCAGAGTGGGAAGCCGAGGGACTGGAAATGAACCTCTAGACCTGACTTATCCTGAGAAGGCAAGAAGTGACAGAAACGAAACCTAATCAACAGATATTTTCTGTCTTGATCTTACTCAGCAGATACTTAGATTGAAGCAGTTCAGAGCATGTGCACTGGCAGGCTGAGTGATACAACAGGGAGGGGAAACTGTCATACGTAGTTGCAGATGGGTGCACAACGCTCCATGGGTTGGTTTTTTTCCTGGTGGCAGCAAGAAGTAGGATGTAGGCACACCTGGGCAATGATTGAAGGGGCTGTCAGACAAGTAGAAAATCCTGGACCGCTTATAGTCGGGAACCCAGGCTAGAAGTCTGGGCAGTAATCTCCAGCCACCAGCAACAGGAGCTCTGGGCTCTGAGGCTCCTGGTGGCTGTAGGCAGGAAACCTGTTACACACGGGGCCTGAGGCCAGGCCTGTGTGTATGGGTAAGGAGCAGGGAGAGGACTAGGATGGAGGCAGGCATGTGAAGGCAAGGGAATGGGCCCAGAATCTGCACAGGTGTGTCCCTTCCTCTAGTTTCATCAGTGAGTCTACATGCTCCAAGGCTTATCGTCATCATCATCATCATCAAAGTACCATGTATGAATCACTTCCCATTTGTTCAATTACCTCACTTACTCTCACAAAACTCTGTAAGTCTGGAATTGCTATTATTCCCAGAAGGGGAAACCGAGGCTCAGTGCGGTTAAGTGACTTGCCAAAGGTCATACACCTAAGAAGTGGCAGAGCCACACTCTGGATCAAGGACTGATGGACCCCAAACTCTGGTAGTAGCCTAGAGGGTTAGGAGCACAGACTGTGGAAACAGACGCACCACTTGCATGGCTGTGGCAACTCTGTGACTCAGTTTTCTCACCTGTGAAATGGGGGTGATGGTGATAAGACAGCTGCCTCATAGGAAGTGCTGAGGATCAAGTGCACAACTGTAAAATATAACTACTCCAGGGGGAGGGTTGCTTGGTTTAGCAAATCAAATACAGGATGCCTAGGTAAATCTGAATTTCAGTTAAACAATGGATAATATTTTAATTAATTAATTATTGAGATGGAGTCTTGCTATGTCACCCAGGCTGGGGTGCAGTAGGGCGATCTCGGCTCACTGTAACCTCTGCCTGCTGGATTCAAGCAATTCTTCTTCCTCAGCCTCCCTAGTAGCTGGGATTACAGACGTGCACTAATACGGCTGACTGATTTTTATATTTTTAGTAGAGATGGGGTTTCACCATGTTGGCCAGGCTGGTCTCGAACTCCTGGCCTCAGGTGGCCCGCCCACCTCGGCTTCCCAAAGTACTAGGATTACAGGTGTGAGCCACTGCACCCAGCCTATTTTATTTATTTTTTAGACAGAGTCTCACTCTATTGCCCAGGCTGGAGGGTGACAGTGCAATCATGGTTCACAGCAGCCTCAACCTCCTGGGCTCAAGCGATCCTACCACCTCAGTGTCCTGAGTAGCTGGGACTACCAGCGTGTGCCACCACACCCACCTACTTTTTATATCTTTTTGTAGAGATGGGGTCTCAGCATGTTACCCAGGCTGATCTCAAACTCCTGGACTCAACTGATCCTCCTGCCTCGGTCTCCACGAAGTGTTGGAATTTCATGCATGAGCCACCATGCTCAGCCAGATATTTTAGAAAAAAAAGCCTCGAACTGTTTGAGGCATACCTATGGTAAACATTACTTACTGATTAGCTGAAATTCAAATTTAACTGAGCATCTTGTCTTTTTTTTTTTGAGACAGTCTTGCTGTGTCACCAGGCTGGAGTGCGGTGTTGCGATCTCGGCTCACTGCAACCTCAGCCTCCCAGGTTTAAGCGAGTAGCTGGGATTACAAGCGTGCACCACCACACCCAGCTAATTTTTGTATATTTTTAGTAGAGATGGGGTTTCACCACGTTGGCCAGGATAGTCTTGATCTCCTGACCTCATGATTCACTCTCCCAAAGTGCTGGGATTACAGGCATGAGCAAACGCACCCGGCCACATCTTGTCTTTTATGTGGCAGCTGTGTTGGGGCTTCTAGAGGGAGCCTCGACCCACGTGCCTGGCTCAGGTGCAGGGCTCTAGCGATGCCGGTTATTTGACTGTTGTCTCTGCCTCCAGGCCTCTGTTCCTGCAGTTTCATACCCCACCCACACACCACGCCCTCTCCTGGCCTCTGAAGCCTTTCCTCACTTCTGGCCTCCTCTTTGTGATCGCCGGGGGTCTTCATGGTGAGTTCTTCCCCGACAGACTGCACCTTGAGACTGGCTCACACAATTTAGCCCCAGTTATACAGGTCAGGTCCATTTGCTGTTTTTTTTCAGGTGAGTTACTCTCCTCTCCCTAACTCGGCTCTAGTGCCTTTCAGGCAGGGACCGTGTCCTTTGGGACCTGAGCATGGATTGGTTTCAGTAAATCCCTGCTGCTTGAATGGTTGTAGAAATGGAACCATTCCTCTTCCAGGAAGTGGCTAATGAGAGAGCCACTTTGGTTTTCTTAGTAGCTGTTGTGCTGCTGGAGTAACCCAGCAAAGCCTTGGCATCTGCAGGTCGCTCACAGTCAGCCTCCTGTTGCCCAGCCCACAGCCTCTTTCACTTCTCTTTCTCACAGAGGGGAGCGGCTTGGGCTGCAGCTTGTTTTTTTCTCAGCCAAGGAAGTAGCACCTAGAATGAAAGGGAGTGCACCTCCCATCAATTACAAAAAGGAACTGACAACTGGCACAGAGACCCTTAGAATGGAGGAGGGTCGTCGACAGTCACCTTTGTCACACCTCTGGTGGCATTGGCATTGTGGCTATGCTGACCGGCAGGGCCTGCTTGGCTCCTCCACCTTGTCCCCTGGCCAGGACTTGCTCTTGGATGGACAACGCTGACCTCTGATACTCTTTCCTTCCTGCTCTCGTCCTATTCCTTGCCTTGGCCAGGCGAGGGCCGATGCAGAGCCGTGGTTCCCCGGCTGCCCTTGCCCACGCTTGCGCTGCTTTCCTGAAGCCTAACATCTCAAGCTAGTGAGTCCCCTTGAAAGAGCTGTCAGAACAATTGCCTGTCCCACCCTAGAAGTTTCTGGCTCACTAAGTCTGGGGTGAGGCCTGGGAATTTGCATTTCTATCAAGTTCCCAGGTGATGCCAAGATGGCTGGTTCCAGGAACACTCTCTGAGACCCACTGTGCTAAAGGTTCTGACTCAGCAGTTGGTGGGGGTTCTGAGCGCTCTGTGGCCCTCGGCTCCTGATTTTCAGCAATCTAGAAAGACAAGGGATCCCAAGCCAACATGATGCTCCTCTGCAGCCTTGTTTATTATGCCAGCATCCCTGTGGCAGGAAGGATGTTAGCTATGGGCATTACAGGTGCAGCTGGTAATCCTGTCTGGGGGTGCCCTGATCTTATCAGGAGCAAGTGTATTGTAGGGATATGTGAGTTGGAAGAGCAAGTCTTTGCCTCAACACCTTAATCATCTAATGTGAAACAAGTGCTCACTTTGACAGTACATATACATGTACTAAAAAATTGGAAGGATACAGAGAAGATTAGCATAGCCCCTGTGCAAGGATGACATGTAAATTTGTGAAGCATTTCATTAAAAAATTAAAATAATTTGAAACAAAATGAGAACAGGCAACCACTGATCCTTTGTTATGTAAATGACCCATCCGCAGTATTGGGTTCTGTGGGTGCTCATTTTCCCAGCTGCTGGAGACATGGGTGGCTGATGGCTACTATTAGTTGAGTCCCTTTCCAGGAATTGCCCTCCTTGCTGAAGGTCACCCCTTCCCTCCAGGCAGCCCATATTAAGGACTGGTCAATGCCCGGGTATGGTCTCCTAGCTCCAATTCAGGACAGCTCTGAAGGGCCATCCCAGCTCCAGAGCTCCCTGTGGGATCCTGGGATTGACTGAGGCTCCTCCCTCTGCCCCACCTGTTCCCTTCACTCCCCACCAGCGACAGATCCTGGGGCCATGCTCTGCATCCAGTCTCACCTCAGAATCTGTTTCCTCTGGGAACTGAAGACATCTATTTGTCCCTAAATCTGGGGACACTAGTGCAGAGACACTAATACTTCTGGAAGTCTGTGGAGTGTTCACGTGGAGAAAGTGGATCTGGCAGTAAAGGGGTCTGACTTCTTTTTCACCCTCTCTGCCCTGGCTCCCTGCTCCTGGAACCCGGGGAGCACACTCGGAGGGCCTAGAGCTTTGACACTGCCTGTTTGCTCATCCCCCTTCCACCTGTATTTGGCGTTTCCACACCAATTCATGAATCTTCACATCCTTCCTTGTCCTAACTAATTTCTAAGCTGTGACCTTTTGTCAGTCCCATAAGAGTCAGTTGGGTAGATACCAACTTCAAGAAGAGATAAAAATAGGAGTCTGGGTGTGGTGGCTCATGCCTTTAATCCCAGCACTTTGGGAGGCAAAGGCAGGCGGATCACCAGGTCAAGAGATCGAGACCATCCTGGCCAATATGTTGAAACCCTGTCTCTACTAAAAATCCAAAAATTAGCACACGCCCAGCTACTTGGGAGACTGAGGCAGGAGAATCACTTGAACCCAGGAGGCAGAGGTTGCAATGAGCTGAGATTGCACCACTGTACTCCAGCCTGGCAACAGAGCAAGATTCTGTCTCAAAAAGAAAAAAAAAAAAAAAAAAAAAAAAAAAGAAGCCAGGCACAGTGGCTCATGCCTGTAATCCAGCACTTTGGGTGGCCAAGGTGAGAGGACTACTTGAGCTCAGGAGTTCAAGACTAGCCCTGTCTCCACTAAAAGTTAAAAAAATTAGCTGAGTGTGATGGCTCACACTTGTGGTCTCAGCTACTTAGGAGGAAGTGGGAGGATCACTTGAGCCCAGGAAGCTGAGGCTGCAGTAAGCTGTGATTGTGCCACTGCACTCTAGTTTGGGTGATACAGTGAGACCCTATCTTGAAAACAAAAACAAGGCCAGGTATGGTGGATCATGCTTGTAATCCCAGCACCCTGGGAGGCCAACGCAGGCAGATCACCTGAGGTCAGGAGTTTGAGACCAACCTGGCCAATGTGGGGAAACCCCATCTCTACTAAAAATACAGAAAATTAGCTGGGTGTGGTGATGCACACCTGTAATCCCAGCTACTCAGGAAGCTGAGGCATGAGAATCACTTGAACCTAGGAGGCGGTGGTTGCAATGAGCCGAGATCATGTCACTGCACTCCAGCCTGGCGACACAGCAAGTCTCCATCTCAAAAACAAAAACGAAAAAACAAACCAAAAAGATATAAAAATAAAAGAACATCTGGAATAAAAATGGCACTGAAACTCTGTATTGAATCTTGGTAGTGATCCCGTTAAGATGCTGTGGGAGTTAATTACAAGCAAAGAAACTCTTTAAACATGAAGTTCCCTAAGGAGTTCTGGATGTCAGAACCATTGTTCTTAATAAGAATGACTTGTGGGTCCAATATAGGGAACTCACTGAAGGTAATCAGGATAATTCCAAGTTATTCTAATGTCATAATTCTATTTGCTTGGGCAAATAGTAGGCATGCAACATATACTGAGAGAGGAAATGGGTGGGTGAGGCTCAGCATTTCTGTCAGGTGTTTCTTAATGAATAACACAGATGGTATCAGCTAACGTTGAGACTGTAAAGTTATTGCTACCATGTTTGGGTGAGACTTTTGCAAGTAGTGGCCCCTAACCACTTCCAAGTCCCCCAGGTCCTACAGAATATGAAAAAGGAAGGTCTATTTGGAAAATGTATTGTAGTTCAAATGTGCCCCGAAAGTTCTTGACCCTCCCAGTAATCCGTTTCTTCTCCCTTGGGAAGGGCACCATCCCCAAGCACCCTTCTCTCTCAAGGTCGGCCACGGCTTAGTCCACTCACCTCTCTACAAGGCTCTCTCTACCTGGGCAAGGTATCTTGTGTCTTTATGTCCCCAACCACAGGTCCTGGCACCCTGGAGGTCCTTCATAAATATTTATTGAGTGACCAAATAAATTACATAGCATGGGAATAATGGCCATTAATTTTAATTTGGAGAAAATGTCATTCTTCCAAAATCCTTGAAAGTGATCAAAATGAAACAGAAAGCCAGGCATCTATGCCAGTGGCAGCACACAAAACAAGACTGATTAGACAAGTGGAAAAAAAAGACGTTTTCTGCGAATCTGGGTTCATTTTGTTCTCATCTTCTTTTCTGGAAATGGGGGCTTTCTGAATCTTTTAGACAGAGTACAGAGCACTGAGTGCAAAGAGCATGATGACTGTCTTTGTTTTACCGTAAGGCTGACTTCTCCCCTCTGCTTTTAGATTTTGCCTGATTCTCATAAATAGGTGAAAACTGACAACTTAGATTTCCTCAACATCTTAGCTATAGCTCCATTTACAAGAATTCAAAATGTATAACAGTAAGTCAACAGAAAACTCAACTGATTGACTTAGAGTTAATGCTTAGGTAAGACAGACTTTTACATTCATTATATAACATCTATGAGCGAGTTACATACCTTTGAATGTTTCCAAATATCAGAGTAATTTCCAAATGGCATTCATGTATATTTCACATTTATTTTATTCCCAATATTTCTCAGTTCCCTTCCCCTCCCCGCCCCAGAAACATCTATTTCATCATAGCTTCAACTTTTTGTTACAATCAAAAACTCTGGCCCTCATAATTTCTTTAAAAAAAATCAAATATGCTAAGAAAAAGTTCTGGAAAAGAGAAATAACATTTACTAACATTATTGAGATTTACTGAGTACCAGAGACATTCTAAACATTTTCCTCCTGTCTTCTTTGAGATGGAGTCTGTCCCACAGTGGTACAATCTCGGCTCACTGCAACCTTCACTTCACAGGTTCACGTGTTCCTCCTGCCTCAGGCTTCCGAGTAGCTGGGATTACAGGTGCATTCCACAACACCTAGCTAATTTTTTGTGTTTTTAGTAGGGATGGGGTTTCACCATGTTGGCCAGGCTGGTCTTGAACTCCTGACCTCAACTGATCTTCCCACCTTGGCCTCCCAAAGTGCTAGGATTACTGACTGTGAGCCACTGCGCCTGGCTGTCACCTCACTGAATCTTCACAACAACTTCATGAGGCAGATGCTATTAAATTCACCCCCACCTTGCAGGTGAAGCTCTTGCCCAAGGCCATGCTGGTATGAGGGGTTGGAGCTGGGATGAGAACTCTAGTCTGTTACACGGAGCCTGTGCACTCAATACCCCAGGATCCTGCCTGCCTCTCATGAGATGAGGGGGACATAGAGTTCTTGCTTTAGCTCTGTCAATGAGAACTCAGATCTTATTATTGCCTCTAAGATTTTCTCCCGAGTTTGGCTGAGTCTGTTTGATCTGAGATTGCTTGGCTGTGTTCATCCTCTGTGTTCAATGTAAAAGAAGACTCTGCTGCTTTCTCTCCTCTCTCTCTTTCTTTCTCTCTTTTGTATTTTGTTTCTATATATTTTTAGGCTTTTTTATTGGATTCTCATCAAAAGAATATTTCTTCTACTTCTGCTTGGTAGGCACTTGAACTTCCTTCCGTCCCCTACTCTCCCCCACTACTCAGAGAATGCCAAAAGCAATCAGAGGTCAGAGGTCAATGGCAGGAATCAAAAGACACCAGCTTGGTCACCTAAACAATAGTGGTAGGTCAGATAATTGAAAACTGAAAGGCTAATAAAAACTTCTGCATCTGTGAACCAATTAATTTGGCCCCTGTGTCCCTGTAGAATGCATGCTAAACATCTCAGATTTGGTGTGGGCAGAGCTGACAAAATGCTTTGCTAAGGTAAAACCATCACAGACAAGCAGAGCTTTCCAGAAAAAGACTTGGCATCTCAGAGACCTTCTATTATCCTATTCATGTATTCCATTTACTATTCCAACCAATATTCGCCGTCTGCCTGCTGGAAGCAGGGCACACGCTCCTACAGGGAGTGAAAGGCATTTTACCCATGAAGTTAGGGAGTCTGAAGATGGCCCTTTCTCCACTGGGGTAAATGGAGCATGACCTCAGTGAGGCTGGGTGCCTACACCCTGTCACCTGTTCTCCCTCTTTCCATCCGCCATTCAAACTCCACTCGCTCGGCATGTAATCAGACACCCTCGCTACCTGCCTTTCCTGGACAAGGAGTAGACTTTGTTCTGGAAAGAGAGGCTTTGTTCCCTGCCAACTTAGGGCAACCCACACGCCAAAAGTTAATCAGGTTTGGTTTCTGTATTTAGACTTTGGTTGTCCAAACTCCTTATGTAACCTCCTGTAGTGGGGCTTCCTTATTAAGCAGCTGTCTCTACCTGCTAAGCAGCCTTTTGTTTCCCACCTACGAGTTAAGGGGACTCTCAGAATTCCTGTGCATGGTACCTAACTCTTTAGCACGAATTCACTGGTATCCATTCAACAATGTTTACTGAGTAAATAATAATAAATACATACATATGTGTATTCATAAGAGCAATGTACTTATAAAGAGAGGAAGATCATACAGCAAAAGATGGAAGGTTATGTGTGAACTGGTTTTTTTCCTTGTATTTCTCTGTAGTTAAAAAGTTTTCTGTGCTAGATTAATTTTAAAATTAGAAATAAAAATGTTATTTTATTTTATTTTTTGAGACAAGGTCTTGCTCTGTCACCCAGGCTGGAGTGCAGTGATGTGATTATGGCTCACTCAGGCCTCAAGCTCCTGGGCTCAGGTGATCCTCCTGCCTCAGCCTCCCAAGAAGCTGGGACTGCAGGTGTGCGCCACCACACCCAGCTAAAATGCTACTTTATAGTATTATTGATCACTTAGATGAACAAAGCATGCTTCGTAGTATTATGTAGAGATACACTTCTGCTTCTAGCCATAATAGAGAAGCAGGGACCAGATTTTTCCTCCCACTTAAAACAATTTGAAAACCAGACAAAATATATGAACGAACTGTTTTCAGATATTGTACAACAGATAGTGCAAGACAATGAAAACTGAAAGAATGGAAACATATGAGGGGAAGCATGCAATTCCCCAAGATTACTACCTGGAGTGAGTTCCTGGTTCTTAGTGCAGGGAGGAGGAACCCAAATGGAGTCCACTGGTGTCCTTGAGGAAGAAAACTTCAGGGTTTGGGAAAGCCAAGGTGGCTGGAATTTGCAGGGTAGAGTAATGGAGAGGAGAAAGCATCATGCGCACACATATTAGATTGAGAAAGAAGACTCTGAAGAGCTGTAAAGGGCTCCTCATGAGTTCTTCATCTGAGTATTGATCGGTGATTGTTTATGAGGAAACAACCCGAGGCTGGGAAGAGAATGACTCGAAAAGAACAGGAGGCACAACCACCAGAGCCCACACAAAGCTGGGAATGGTTTCTGCTCTTGCCAGCCAGAGCAGAAATACAGGCCACTGAGTAGAGTTCTCAAAAAGGTATTATCCCAGTGCAGGGACCAAATCAGGTCTGGCTGAGATAACAGCTGTTCTGAACCCTGTGAACAAAGCTTCAAACCCAGCCTTGAAAGGCTCAAACTCTTTCTCAATAATTTAACTGCAACTCAGAGCAAAGTGCAAAAATATTTAAAGAAACACAAAAATTCCAGCACCCAATAAAGTAAAACTGATAATGTCTAGCATCCAAGCAAAAAGTACCAGGTAAGTGGAAAAGCAGGAAAAGATGCCCCGTCATGAGGAGAAAAATCAGTCAATAGACTCAGAAAAAAACAGACTCAGAAATGACACAGATGGTACAATTTGTAGACAAGACTATTAAAACAGATATTATAAATATACTCCAAGTGTTCAAGAACATAGAGAAAAATATGAGCTTGATAAAGAAAGACATGGAAGCTATAAAAATGACCCACATTTGAACTTTTAGAGATGAAAAACATAATGTCTGAGATGAAATGATTATGTAGGAATAGAAAAATTAATTAGGATTTTCTGTCCTTAAGGGCCAAAGACAATCCAGTAGCATAGACAGACGCATTACCCATAATAATAGGCATAAGATGAGAAGTGCCAGGAAAGAAGCCTCACTAACTCTTCCAGCTGAAGAAACATTAAATAGGGCTTCATGGAGAAGGTAGCATTTGAGTTTGACCTTAAGGGCTTTCGATCAACAGAGACAAGGAGCAGTGCGGGCATTTCTTATGGACAGATTCACATAGGCAAAGCACAGAAAGGGAAAAACCCCGAGCAGGTCAACTGGACTGGTAGGTGAAAAGATTCGTGTCTGGGAGCAGTGGGAGAGCAGGTTGAGAAACAATGCTAGCCACCATTTATTGAGCAATTACAGTATGCCAGACATTGCTCTAACTGCCTCATCTACATATGCTTGCCTATCCTCAGCAATGTTATTGCTTAGCCTCATTTTGCAGCTAAGGAAACTGAGGCCCAGAGAAGTTAGATGATTTGCTCAACAACACACTACTAGAAAGTGCAGTCTGGCTCTAGAGCCCAAGCCCGAGCTCTTAGGCACTACATTCTGCTTCCAATGCTGCTGACCACATAGGTTTGGCCGGATTTATTTATAATGTTTTGTTGTTTTTTGTTGTTTCTGCTGCTTCTGCTGGGGGAGCTTGAATTAGTTAGGCTACGGAAGTACATTTTATTCTGGGAGGATGCGGTCCCACCGAAGTGTCATGGGTAGTGCACAGCATATCAGTGAGGTGCTTTGGGCTCAACTGGAGGAGGGAAAGGCTCAAATTCAGGAGACAATCCTGGGAGTGGGGACTCCAAGAATCCAGGTGAATGGCAGGAAATGCCAGAGTTGGGTGTGGGGGATATGCAAGGGGTGGGAGAAAGGGGATCGATGGGAAAGCGATTTTATCTATCTATCAATCATCTATCTATCATCTATCATCATTATTATTATTATCTATCTATTTATCTATCTGTCTATCTGTCTATCATCTATCTATCTATTTTGAGACAGAGTCTCACTCTGTTGCCCAGCTGGAGTGCAGTGGTGTGATCTCGGCTCCCTGCAACCTCCACCTCCTGGGTTCAAGCGATTCTCCTGCCTCAGCTTCTGGAATAGCTGGGACTACAGGTATGCGCCACCACGTCCAGCAAAAAAAAAAAATTTGTAGTCGAATTTTAGTAACATTTTTGTATTTTTAATAGAGACGGAGTTTTACCATGTTGGCCAGGATGGTCTCAATCTCCTGACCTCATGACCTGCCCACCTTGGCTTCCCAAAGTGTTGGGATTACAGGCGTGAGCCACCATGCCTAGCCTGGGAAAGCGATTTTAAAGAAAGAATTCTGAGGGCCTGGGAAAGACTGTGTCTTCTGCATATGACTGGGATGAGGGTGTTTGTTGCCCAGGTCAGCAAGGCCTATGTAAGAGTCAGAAAAGATGGGAGGTTGATGCCCTGTGACAGGAAGAAGAGAGGTGCTTGCCATGGGGTTAAGGAAGTGGAGCAGCCTCGGTTATGGGCAAAGATGAAGACTGCAGGAAGAGTTTGAGGGGCTGAGGGCAAAGCTCTGGGGGCAGCAAGAACGGAGCTGGGAAGTGGGGATTTGGGCGTCATCAGCAGGACCAAGTAGAGGCTTTGAGGGGAGAGGAGGAGGTCTGCAGTGTAGAGAAAGTGGAAATAAAGAGGAATCAGCAAAGACACAACAAAGGGGGAGATGATGCCGTGAAAGGGCTATGCAGACATCAGCTGGTAGAATTACAAGGAAAACCAGAGATGCTTCATCAAGTGAAGAATTCGCAGAGAGAATGAATGGGTTGCTGTCGCTGTCCAGTGCTGCAGAGAGCAGCTGAAGGAAGCCAGGCACGAGGCTCCAGGAGGCCATTGGTGCCATTTGTGAGCCATCTCAGTGATGTCCGTATCGGTGAAGGATTGGGGAGTGAAGGAGAATGAGAAAACTGGAAGCACCAAAATTCCTCTGGGAAGAAATGGGGAGGTGACTGGGCATGGTGGCTAACGCCTGTAATCCCAGCACTTTGGGAGGCTGAGGCTGGCAGATCACATGGTCAGGAGTTCAGAGACCAGCCTGGCCAATATGGTGAAACCCCGTATCTACTAAAAATACAAAAATTAGCTGAATGTGGTGGCTTGTACCTGTAGTCCCAGTTACTCGGGAGGCTGAGGCAGGAGAATTTCTTGAACCTGGGAGCAGAGGTTGCAGTGAGCCAAGATCGTGCCACTCTACTCCAGCCAGGACAACAGAGCAAAACTCCATCTGAAAACAAACAAACAAACAAAAAAACCAGGGGAGGCTAGGTCTGTTCTTTTAGGAGTAACAGGCTCAGAGACAGCTTATGTAGAATTTATTTTGTTTTTATTGCCATTTTCTCCAGGCAAACATTCACCCAGCTGTTACTGCCATCAGACACTCTGCTGGGCAATGCACAGGGAACCCTGAGCTTGTAGAAAGAGGCAGAGAAGAGTCTGTCCAGAATCGTTGGTTCACGCCCGTCATCCTAGCATGTTCGGAGGCAGAGATGGGAGGATCACTTGAGGCCAGGAGTTCAAGATCACCCTGGGCAACATAGTGAGACCTTGTCTCTAAAAAAAAAAAAAAAAAAAAAAAAAAGTGTTGGTTTTTTTTTTTTTTGAGCCTCACTCTGTGACCCAGGCTGGAGTGCAGTGGTGCCATCTTGGCTCATTGCAACTTCCACCTCCCATGTTCAAGTGATTCTCTTACCTCAGCCTCCTGAGTAGCTGGAATTACAGGTGCCTGCCACCATGCCCAGCTAATTTTTGTATTTCTAGTACAGATGGGGTTTCACCATATTGGTCAGGCTGGTCTCAAACTCCTGACTTCCAGTGATCTGCCCATCTCAGCCTCCCAAAGTGTTGGGATTACAGGTATGAGCCACCATGCCCAGCCAAAATTCTTTTTTTAATTAGCAGGGTATGATGGTACATGCCTGTAGTCCTCAGCCTGGGCAACAGAGCAAGACCCTGTCTCAAAAAAAAATGAAAAAGGAGTTCATGGGGAGCAGGAGATAAAAGGAACACAAGCAAGGAAAAGGGATATGAGAACAGGGCTGGCCAGGAAGAGGGAGGGAGGGAGTTGTAAAATCACAGACGGAGGGTTAGGCTGTTGCTTCTGACATTAGAAAAGTCTGCAGGACAAGGCGCTCAGAGTGGATGAGGAAGGGTCTCCTTTGGTCCTGTGGGCTGTGAGGGTCTCTAGGAAGCCTTTCCTGCCCACTGGCCTTCCCTGAGGACTGTTGATGGAGTCCTAAGCACTGCTCGCTGGATGTGTGGCTGTGCTCGGGGTGAATGAATGACGTCACCCACTCAGCGCAGCCTGCTCCGCACGTGATGTTTGTTGTTCTCGGGAGAGAGGGCGGTATCCAGCCCTAAGGTATTCCAGGGTGCAAGGAAAAGGCATGTCAGGGCTGGAAAGAGCCTGTCATTGCAAAATTTTCCTTGGGATGTGGAATTAAAAAACTTTTGTCACTGACAAGAGTCTGCTCCTAATTTTCCAGAATGACTCAAATGTTTGCTTCAGACAATGACAGAGTGTATCTCGCTTGAATCATTGAGTTTCTGTTATTTTTGTAAGATGTGGGTGGGCAATATGACTCAGTATTTTACCAAGAGATGTGAACATTATATTGCCTATTTTGGATCATTTCATACTGAAACCTGGAACATTTTTCTTGAATTTCAAATCTTGGAGCTTGGGGAATTTTTGTTTTTGTTTTGTCTTTCAATCATGTCAGATCTTTTCCAGATAAAATTTTAAAGGAAAATTACTTAGCAATAGCTCTATCTAAGTTATGTAGTATATTTTGAATGATAATTTAGTTTTACATTGTTAAAAGATGTGTTAAAGCTGGTGGTGTGTTTGCTATCCTAACAGTGAAAATATTAGAGAGTGTGGGATTAGGTGGAGACTTAAAGTCATCTAATTCAGAACTTTATCCGGCGTGTGAATGAATATCCTCAGATTAGTTTTCCAGCTTCTGCTTGGACAAACTGAGTTTTTTTGTTTTTTTTTTTAATGAATCAGATGATGGAGCACTTATTCACACCAAATTAAAATCTTCCCCCTGCAGCTTCCAAAACTGGGTTCCAGTCCTGACCCCTATTCTATGTGAACCCCTATAGAAGGATTCTGTAGCTGAATGATCATTTTTGAAATACGGCTGTATTTTCCTTCTTGATAAGTCAGCAAGGATTCTTTTCCAGAAGTATTTTTGGGTCACAGTTTTTGTTTGCCATTAGTGCTAGGACAAGAGACTGGGGCTTCATGTCTCTGAGAAGGATAGGGCACCTAGGAAAAAGAAAGATGAGGCCAAGAAAAGATGAGGAAAAGGAAAGATTATGCCTGTAATCCCAGCACTTTGGAAGGCCAAGGTGGGCAGATCACTTGAGGTTAGGAGTTGGAGACCAGCCTAGGCAAAATGGCAAAACCCCATCTCTACTATTAATAAAAATACAAAACATTAGTCAGGCATGGTGGCACAGGCCTGTAATCCCAGCTACTCAGGAGTCTGAGGCAGGAGAATCGCTCGAACCTGGGAGGTGGAGGCTGCAGTCGAGATCACGCCACTCCACTCCAGCCTGGGTGATATAGCAAGACTCCACTTCAAAAAAAAAAAAAAAAAAAGCAAGATGAGCACAAGAGTGTAATTCTTTTCCGACAGGGAGACTGGTTTTAGTTGATAATGGTATTGTGGTCATGTTTAGAAAAGAATTCTTACTGGACCAGGCACAGTGACCCACACCTGTCATCTCAGCAGTTTTGGAGGCCGAGGCAGGTGAGTCGTTGAGGTCAGGAGTTCGAGACCAGTAGCTGGGTGTGGTGGCGCACACCTGTAATCCCAGCTACTCGTGAGGCTGAGGCAGGAGAATCGCTTGAACTCAGGAGGCAGAGGCTATAGTGAGCCGAGATCGCGCCACTGCACTCCAGTCTGAGCGACAGAGTGAGGCTCCATTTCAAAATAAAAAAGAAAGATGAGCTCAAGGGTATAACTCTTTTCTGATAGGGAGACTGGAAGGGGAAATGCAAAGTTACTGCTCTATACATTTATTGGTTTATTGAGCCTCCCAGAGTGAGCATAGAGAAGCCACTCCCCCACTTTCCCCTAAACCTTGGGTTCAACCCCAGGTAGGAGTCATTGAGAGCAGTGGAAACACCCGGAGAGGGCTAGGGCAGAGGCAAAGGTACCACGAGGCTAATGAAGCTTAGGTTTCAGGGCCTCTCACTTGCTGGGACTTCTTCCAGTGTCCTAGGAGGGGTCTGAGCAATGAGGTTACATAATCTCATTTTAAAAAAGCAATTCAAAAGGCAGTATAACTGCCATTGGCTAAAACGGCTGTATCCTTCCCATCTGACTTATTCTCCATCATATTTATTCTTCTCCTAGCACTGTATGGATAGCTGTAGGCACTGTGGGCATCCAGCTAAGGAAATTTGAGTGGGGTTTCATTTGGTTTGGGTTTTGTGGGATGTATTTGTGTGTGCTGTCGTCAAATCTGTATAGTTATGTTATGGCTAGCCTCCTGGAGCAGGAATGACTGAGCCAGTGGCACACTAGTAGATATTTCACAAACGGATCTATGGTGTTTGCTCATTTCCATGGTGTAAATACTCCCACCGTGGTCTATTCCAAGCTGTCCATGGCCACTGAATATGAAGTTGGGAAGAGCAGCACACCAGGGTGTATAGTATTTCACATGAATACAATAGAATGTAAATAACCCCAGGAGCACAGTGACAGCAAAATAGAGTGAAATAATTGGGAAGAGATGAGTTTGGAGTATTTGTCATCTTCATTTTTAGTATTACTTATTTAAGTTTGCAAAATTTAATTATTAATGGCTGTGTTTAACAACTGCCTCCCAAAATTTCTGAAACGCTAACAGTGGGCACTCATGAGCGAGAACGAGCCAGCTCCGGCACACCTGGGTAAGCCAGGACCCCTCCTGTGCGCTATGGGATTCACCCAGGACATGGAAGTGGAGGGCAAGAGTTTGTAATCAGAGGTAGTAATGAGTCATTAGAAGTGAAGAATGTGAACAATGAAGCAGAAGCAAGAGTTTAGATGTACGAGCCAGAAGCTCACCTGTGGGAAATCCTTCCAGGTATCAGGCATGTAAATTTGTACACAGCGGGTTTGATTCTCATCGGCGCCTAATCAAATTGAAGTTCTTATCCATCAAGATTTTGCTTGATAATTAATTCTGTGCGTAGAATTACAAATGCCCTATATGTTAAAGCGTTTTTCTAATCCCAGCACAGATTAGTTTTAAAATTTCGTCAGTGGTGTCTTAGTTATTACTTGGTTTGGTTGACTGTGGCCTCCAAACGTCTTGCTGGAATTTGACTGCCAGTGTTGCAGGTGGCGCCTAATGGGAGGTGTTTGGGTTATTGGGGCAGAGCCCTCAGGAATAGATTAACACGCTCTCCGTGTATTTATTTATTTATTGAGACAGAGTTTCGCTCTTGTCTCCCAGGTTGGAGTGCAATGGCATGATCTTGGCTCACTGCAACCTCCACCTCCTGGGTCTAAGCGATTCTCCAGCCTCAACCTCCCGAGTAGCTGGGATTACTGGCGTATGCCACCATGCCCAGCTAATTTTTGCATTTTTAGTAGAGGCGGGGTTTCACCTTGTTGGCCAGGCTGATCTCAAACTCCTGACCTCAGGTGATCTGCCCACCTTGGCCTCCCAAAGTGCTGGGATTACAGGTATGAGCCATGGTGCCTGGCCAATTAACACCCTCTCTGGATGGGAGAGTGAGTGAGTTCTTGCTGCATTAGTACCTAAAAGAGATGGTTGTTTAAAAAGAGCCTGGCACCTCCCCACCCACTGTTACCGGCTTCCTCTCTCAGCATGTAATCTCTGCACACGACGGCTCCCTTTCACCTTCTGCCACGAGTGGAAGCTGCGCGAGGCATGCTTCTTGCACAGCCTGTGGAACCATAAGCCAAAGAAACCTTTTCTTTATAAATTACTCAGCCTCAGTTATTCCTTTATAGCAACACAAATGGACTAAGACAGTTATCTATTGCTGCATTACAAATTACTCCAAAATTGAGTGGCTTGAAACCACAAATATTTATTATCTCACAGTTTCCTTGGGTTAGGAGTCTGGGCGTGGCTTAGCTGAGTCTTCCAGCTCAGGGGCACTTGCAAGGCTGCAGTCACATGTTTGCTGGGGCTGTCGTTGGCCTGACTTGGGGTGTGGAGTTCTTATCCAAGCTCATTCAGTGGTTGTTGGCAGGATTCGGTTCCTCATGGGTTGTTGGACTGAGGGCCTCAGTTCCTCACTGGCTGTTGGCTTCATTTCCTTGCCATGTGGGCCTCTCCATGGGACATCTCACAGTGTGGCTGCCAGTTTCTATCAAAGTGAGAAAGCGAAAGAGGAAGAGAGAGAAAGCAAGATGGAAGCCATAGTCTTTTTGTAACCTAATCTCTTGCCAACTTGTTCAGAATAAAACCACAGTCCTTCAAAGAGCCAAAAGCCCGCATGACCTGCCCCATATCCTTCCCTGTCTGACATCATCCCTTGTCATACTTCCCTTGGCTTTCTCCATTCCAGCCACTCTGGCCTCTTTGCTGTTCCTGAAACTCACCAGGCACACTCCTGCCCCAGGACCCTTGCCCTTGCTATTCTGTCTGTAATGCTCCCTCCAGGTATCCACGCGGCCACTTTCTCATCACTTTCTTATCTTTAATCATTAAGTCACTTTCTTGGTGATGCCTTCCCTGGTCACCCAGTTTTTAACAACAACATGTCATTCCCCTAGCCCTGGGCACTCCTTTGAGCCATTCCCTATCTGAAATATCTTTAGGATTTAACCACCTAGGACGTCAGCTTTCTCAGCTGGGATGCAAGTTCCATGAGAACTGTTGTTTCGTTTTGTTTTGCTTGTTAAAGTTTATGGCTACACCCCTAGCTCCTAGAACAGGGCCTAGGACATGGTAGCAATTAATTCCTTTGATTTGCCAGTTTAGGAACCAGTAGTTCATGAAAGAAAGTCAAATTCATCTCGCCATACTGTATTCTACTGATCCCTCTCTCTCTTATTTTCTTTCCTGCTCAACTTAGTTTTAGTTTTAGAATGTGTGCACACAGAAAAATTAAAATAATGCAGAAAAGTATAAAATGCAAAAGAAACATCACAATCCCCTTCCCAAATTCTTCCCTTAGCCCCACTTCCCAGAAGTTTCTGTTTTCAAGATTTCCTGTTTTAATTTTTTTGATGGTTATTATAGAACCTGAAATTTGCTTATACCTTTCTTTCTTGATTTATCAATGCAGAATGTGTCTGTTAATTCCCTGCCATGAAAATGAAGAATTTAGGCCAGGTGTGATGGCTCACGCCTGTAATCCCAACACTTTGGAAGGCCAAGGAGGGAGGATCACTTGAGCTCAGGAGTTCAAGATCTGCCTGGGTAACATGGCAAAACTCCATCTCTACAAAGAGAAACAAAAACAAAAACAAAAATTAGTCTGGGGTGTTGGTGCATGCCTGTGGTCCTGGTTACTTGGGAGGCCAAGATGGGAGGATTGCTTGAGCCAGGGAGGCAGAGGTTGCATTGAGCTGAGATCATGCTATGCATGCCACCCTGGACAATAGAGTGAGACCCTGAAAAAAAAAAGAAAAGAAGGAAGGAAGGAAGAAAGGAAAGAAGGAAGGAAGGAAGAAAGGAAGTAAGGAAGGAAAGAAGCAAAGAAGGAAGGAAGGAAAGAAGGAAGGAAGAAAGGAAGGAAGGAAGGGAATTTAATGCATCTATAATGTCACTCATTTTCCCTAATCAGTTTTTATTAGATATATTATTTTGGTTCTTCTTTAGTTCTTCTATGGTATATTTTACAGCTTCAAATAAAATACTAAAATCTTTATTTCTCAGTGTATCAAATTCAGGCAGTTCCTACTGACTCACTCCTATGGTAGATGCAGTTTGCATACTTTTATTTCTTTTTCACCTTCCATTTCTTTACTAGACTTAAAAAAAAATATTATCATGGTTTGTAATATTTATATTATGTTCTGTAACCATACTTATACTTTCCTGTGACTTGATTATAGATTGATTCTAAGAATAAAAATAATCTTAAAGGCTATTACAATATTATAATTATTATTTTTTTCTTTTTTTTTTAAGATGGAGTCTCACACTGTTGCCCAGGCTGTAGTGCAGTGGTGCAATCTCATCTCACTGCAATCTCCACCTCCTGGGTTCAAGCAATTCTCCTGCCTTAGGCTCCCCAGTAACAGGGACTACAGGCGTGCACCACCATGCCCAGCGAATTTTTCTGTATTTTTAGTAGAGACAGGGTTTCACCATGCTGGCCAGGATGGTCTCGATCTCCTGACCTCGTGATCCACCCACCTTGGTCTCCCAAAGTACTAGGATTATAGGCATGAGCCACTGCGCCCGGCCAATATTATAATTATTTAAATATCATTCCACCCTCCTTTTCTTGGTGGCGACCCAGCTTGTAGTCCTGCTCCCCGTAATGTACAGAGGAAGAGGGAAAGGGCTCTGGCCCCCTCGGCGTCATGTCTTCGGTGCTGGTGGCTTCCCATCCACTGGTTCTATCCTCAAGCACCGAGACACCAGAAAGAAAAGAGAGAAAGAGAAAAAAAATCATTCACCATTGAACCAATCATGACTGGTTCTATAGAGAAAAATGTAATTCAATGCCATTAAAACTTAGAAATGTAAAAAAAAAAATCACTGAAACGTTAATACCTCAATATCTCCTATTTCCTCTTATTTTTCTTTTTTTTCCCTTTTATTTATTTATTTTTTTTTTATTGCATTTTTGGTTTTGGGGTACATGTGAAGAACATACAATATTGTTGCATAGGTACACACGTGGCAGTGTAATTTGTTGCCTTCCTCCCCTTCACCTATATCTGGCATTTCTCCCCATGCTATCTCCCCACAACTCCCCACCTCCACTGTCCCTCCCCCTCCCCACTGTCCCTCCCCTATTTTCCCCCAACATACCCCAGCGTATAGTGCTCCCCTCCCTGCGTCCATGTGTTCTCATTGTTCAACACCCGCCTATGAGTGAGAACATGCGGTGTTTGATTTTGTGTTCTTGTGTCAGTTTGCTGAGAATGATGGTTTCCAGGTTCATCCATGTCCCTACAAAGGACACAAACTCATTGTTTTTGATAGTTGCATAATATTCCATGGTGTATATGTGCCACATTTTCCCTGTCCAGTCTATCATTGATGGGCATTTGGGTTGGTTCCAGGTCTTTGCTATTGTAAACTGTGCTGCAATGAACATTCGTGTGAAAAGAGAGAAAAGGAGAAAGAAACAGCAAAAGAAAGAAAAAAAAAGAATGAAAGAGAGAAAGAAAGAGGAAGAGAAAGAGGGAGAGAGAATGGGATTCTTGTTTTATTGCCCAGGCTAGAATACAGTCTAAAAATGGGTATCAAAAACCTCTTTTATGCCAATAATTGTGCTTAACAATGGAGACAGGAAGGAATAGGGGATGAAAATAACA
>PVKP010024159.1:0-35344 GCA_004027715.1 Plecturocebus donacophilus | reverse complement strand
TTGCCGTGCAAAAGCTGTGGAGTTTTATTAGGTCCCATTTGTCTATTTTGGCTTTTTTTGCCAACGCTTTTGGCGTTTTGGTCATGAAGTCCTTGCCTACACCTATGTCCTGAATGGTTTTGCCTAGATTTTCTTCTAGGGTTTTTATGGTGTTAGGTCTTATTGGACCCCTACCTGACACCTTACACTAAAATTAACCCTAGATGGATTAAAGACTTAAATATAGATCTTGATTGATTTTTAGATGGAGTATTTTCAAATATCTCCTTTAGTTATTTCTATTAACTTTGGTCACTTTATTTGTCAAATTATTCACTTTCTTAATACACATTTCACAGCTAATAGATTGTGCGTTACACATTCTATTTTATTAGTTACCATTACATTTTTGACAAGCACTCTTGAAACAAAATTTAAAACTCGTTAATATCTCTAAGTTTCTCCAGAACACAATAAGGTTTGTTGAAATATTGTAAATATTATATTCCTTCATATCACCCAAGTCATTTTTGTAGTGTTTTAGTTGCTTCGTATTCTTTATCTACCCAAAATTAATTGTGATTTTAAAAATAATTTGTATATGACCATGAAAGGTTACTTAGGTTCATTATTGTTTTAATAATTTTTTGTCCAAAATTGTATTTTATATCTTTTCTTTTCTTCTGGATTTATTTCCCCACTTTCTGAAGTTGAGGCTTTCAATCTGTTTTGTGCTGCTGTAACAGAATACCTGAGACTGGGCAATTTATAAATAATAGAAATTTATTTCTTATGGTTCTACGGGTTGAGAAGTCCAAGATCAAGTTTGGTTATTTGGCAAGGGCTGCTCTCAGCATCCAAGATGGCACCTTGCTGCTGCATTATCCAAGGGAAAGAAAGCTGTGTCTTCACATGGCAGAAGGCAGAAGGTCTAGGCGGTCCAACACTGCATCACTGCATGAAGCCTCTTTCACCAGGGTCTTAAGTCTAGCCATGAGAAAAGGAATCCTACTGTCCTAATAACTTCATAAGAACCTCATGTCTTCATGTCATCACATTGGCCATCAAATCTAAACATCTTAATTTTGGAGAGAATATATTAAAGTCATACCAAGCCTTTAGTATCTTTTCAAGTATTATTTATAATACAAATCATCTCATTTTTCGATAGGGGGAAAACAAATGGGTCTTTGTTTTCAATATTTTAGTAGTGATAAATCTGTGTAGTTTGATAATCATCCATTTTTCTTTTTGGTGTCACTTAGGGTTTTTATTTTATTTTATTTTTGGTATTTTCAGTTTCATTCTGAAGCATATAGATGTGGACTGTGGATTTGCTTCCTCTGTAGTTCTTAAAGTGGTATGTTTATTTAATCTCAGGATATGTGACCTACCACTTCTTGTGTTTTATCATTGTATATTTCTTCGAGTATTATTTCTTAACTATTCTCTCCATTCTCTTATTCTCAAATTCCTAACAAATACATATATTGGATCTTATAATTTATTCTCCAGGTCTACTCATTTATTTTTTCATATCTTCTATCTGTTTATAACTGTCTTGCATTCTGGAAAATATTAGACAGACAGATAGCTCCTGTGTAACAAATGTTGCCTTCTGCTTTTTGCTTGAAATGATGCTTTCAACACCCATTCAATTTCAATAGTAAAGACTCTATTTTTAATGTGTAAAAAATTATAGTTTTTTTCATTTATAGTATTTATTTATAATTTTAAATATATCATTTTAACATATTTTAAAACTTTTAAAGATTTTTCTGTTATTCAAGCCTTTGCAGAACAAATTTTTCTGGTTATTTAATCTACTGATGATTCTTATATCAAATTATATTCATTTTTATAAAATTGTGAGCTTATATTGATTGCTGTTTTCATATGCTTACGTTTGCCATTTGTGGGCATGCCTTTAGACAATGTATACCTCTATTATTACTTTTTTTTGAGATGAAATCTTGCTCTGTCACCCAAGCTGGAGTACAATGACACGATCCCAGCTCTCTGCAACCTCTGCCTTCTGTATTTAAGCAATTCTCCTGCCTGAGCCTTCCAAGTAGCAGGGACTGCAGGTGCACACCACCACACCTGGCAAAATTTTGTGTTTTTAGTAGAGATTGGGTTTCATGGTATTGGCCAGGCTGGTCTCAAACTCTTGACCTCAGTTAATCTGCCCATCTCAGCCTCCCAAAGTGCTGGGATTACATATGTGAGCCACTGCACCCAGCCCAACAATGTTTATTTCTTTTTTCCTAGGTTCAAGGAGTTTAGAAAGTTTTGAGTAAATCTCTATCTATCTATCTATCATCTATCTATCTATCTATGTCTTGCTAATCATATCAATTATCTATTATTATTTATTTATTTTCATTTAGATGATACCCATGTACACACATATGGGTGTACCTGGCTGTATGCAGGAGCCAGAACCGACACTTGCTTGCTCACACAATGCTAACCGCCCCCCTCCTGGCTCATTCTTGGCAAGCATAGGATCCAGGCTGGTAGCATGGCCAAGTGGGTGGGATGAGCCCAGTGGGTGCAAGCAAAACCCATGCAGAGGTGCTATGAGCCACAGAGGTTTCCAGCTGACAAAGGAACACCCTAAGGCTCCTGGGTCAGCACTATTCTAAAACACATACATACCTTAATTTAAAGCACTTTATTGTTAAGAAGTGCTAACAACCACGCATGACTTCAGGAAGCTGTAATTTGTTGCTGTTTAAGGGTTTTGTCTCGATGCTGATAACCACTGACTGATTACGGTGATGGTTGCTGAAGAGGACAATGAAGTCTGCACGTTGATTGACTCTTCCTTTCAGGAATGATTTCTGTGTAGTATGAAATGCTGTTTGATAGCATTTAACTGCAGTAGAACTTCTTTCAAATTTGGGGTCAATCTTCTCAAATACTGTTGCTGCCTTATCAAATAAGTTTACATAATATTCTAAATCCTTCCTTGGCTTTGCAGACATGTTCCCAGCATGTTCACAAGGAGTAGATTCCATCTCGAAACAACTACTTTTTTGCCGATAAGAAGCAAACTCTTCGTCCGTTCAGGTTGTATGTTGATTGCAGCAATCCAGTCATATCTTAGAATTAGAAGTGGGGCTTAAAGATGTGACTCCACCTCTAATTCTGAGAAGAGATTCAGCCTGCCCTTTGAAGCTTTGAAGCCACATACTTCCTGGTATTTACTTCTTTGAAGCCGGGTATTTACTTCTTTCTAGCTATAAACCTACTATATGGCATCTTCTTCCAGTATAAAGCTGTTTCATCTAACTTGAAAATCTGTCATTGAGTGTAACCACCGTCATCAATGCTCTTAGCTAGACCTTCGGGATAACTTACAGCGGCTTCTACATCAGCGCCTACTGCTTCATCTTGCACTTTCATGTTATGAAAATGGCTTATTCCCTTAAACCTCATGAACACAACTCTGCTAGCTTTATATTTTTATTCTGCGGCTTCCTTACCTCTCTCAGCCTTTATGGAATTTCAGAGATTTAGGGTCTTGCACTGGCTTAGCCTTTCACTTAAGGGGGGAATGTTGTGGTCTGGTTTATTCTTTTATTCAAACTGCTAAAACTTTCTCCCTATCAGCAACAAGGCTGTTTTACTTGCTTATCATTTTTGTGTTCACTGGAGTAGAAGTTTTAATTTCCTTCAACAACTTTTCCTTTATATTCACAAATTGGCTAACTTTCAGCACAGGAGGTCTAGCTTTCTGCCAGTCGTGTCTTTCTATATGTCTTCTTCACTAAGCTTAATGATTTCTAGATTTTGATTTAAAGTAAGAAATGTGAGCCTCTTTCTTTCACTTGAACACATAGAGTCCATTGTAGAGTTGTTAATGGGCCTGATTTTAATACTGTTTTGTCTCAGGGAATAGGGAGGCCTGAGGTGAGAGAGAGAGAGGGGGGAATGGCTGGTCAGTGGAGCTGTCAGAACACACACATCACATTTATTGATTAAGGTTTCTATCTTATATGGATATGGTTTGTGGCACCCCAAAACAGTTACAACAGTAACATGAAACGTCACTGATCCCACATCATCATAACAGATAGAATGATGACGAAAATGTCTGAAATAGAGTGAGAACCTTAAAAATGTGACACAGGGACACAAAGGGAGCACAAGCTGTTGGTGTTGAAAGACAGGCTCCACTCACAGGTGCCACCCACCTTCAGTTTATAAAGACACAGTATCCATGAAGCACAACAAAGCAAAACACAATAAAATGTGGTATGTCTCTCTATATAAGCTCACACCTCACTCGGGCAGAGGTGTGCCCTTCATTTTCCAATATCATGAAACAACTAATACGCCCTTTACACACACACACACACACACACACACACACACACACACACACACACATATATTGTCCCCACACAGATCCTCAGTCAATTGGCAAACTTTCTCTTTCATTCTCTGGGCCATTAAGTGGCATTTTTAGATTTACTTTCTAACAGTCCGAAGAAACCATATGCATAATCTGGATATCTGAAGGGAATTAAATTGCAACTTCCCAGCCATAAAAACTACATCTCTTCTTCTTTACATCAGTATGGCTGCTAACATTCCAAGCCCGGTACTTTGTGTCTTTAGCAAGTCTAAACTAATAGTAGTTGTTGATGATTCTAGCTTTCAACTCTCCAATTTAAGACTTAGATGCTTCCCATTTTCTTTTCTTCTTTCTTCCCTTCCCTTTTCTTTCTTTCCTCCTTCCTCTTATTCTCTATCATTTTCTCTTTATTCTCCTTATCTTCCAACTACTCCTCTTTCTTCTACTTTAGCTCAGGTATTTATTCATTTTATTTAAATCTATCTTTATATGGGTTTGTGGCTGAGTTAGAAGCTGAAACATACCAACTCATTCCATCATCTTAAATGAAAAACCTCCAGAAACACCTCAAAGTGAAATGAGTATTATTTGAGTACATTGTTCATGAACAATGCTTGTCTGAACCAACATAAAATTTTTATTTTATTTGAATGCATAATTTATAAATTATTCCACCATTTAAGTTGGCTTAAAACTTGATGCAAAGAAATTTTCTACCTCCCAAATATAAACTCAGCACATACCCATTCTGTCTCTCAATCCTTGATCTGTCTTTCTCTCCCTCTCTCTCTCTTTCTCTCTTTTATTTAATTTTTAATTTAATTTAAGGCAACCAGAATCTAGTGGGAGACATGAGGGTATACAAGTCAGAGGTGTGTTAAGCCTCATAACATTTTTATTAGCTCTTGGCTATTTAATAGGACCTGCGGCTATCAGAAATACTTGCATTTGACTTACATCACAGCCAGAAAGGACTTATAAAACAATATATTAATATAAAATATTAATTTAAGAAGTTATTTACAGACATATGGTGGATTCCTGAAAAAAAATTAGCAGTAGTTAAACTACAATGTGGAAATAAAAATAAATCAACAAATTAGTATATGCATGTTCCTAAACATTAGTTCTTTGAATTTAAAATTTCTGGAAAAAAATTTATCAAGCTTGCCACTAAGATTTATTTTTTCCTGTTTGTTTGAAGTCATCATTTTAATCCGTACATGTTCTCAGTCATCAGTAACAGATGCAAATCACTGTATTCCTGGTTTTCACAGAGAATGACACAATAAAGCCTTGTATTTTTGTCCATTTTTGTGTTCCTATAAAGAAATACCTGAGGCTGGGTAATTTATAAACAAAAGAAGTTTATCTGGCTTATGGCTCTGCAGGCTGTACAAGAAGCATGGCAACAGCTTCTGCTTCTTGTGGGGGCTTCAGGCTGCTGCCACTCATGGCATTAGGTGAGGGGGAGCTGATGTGTTCAGAGATCACGTGGAAAGAGAAGCAGCAATGGAGGGGAAACTAACAGTATAATAACTCACTCAATCCCTCCCCAGGGTGGTCATTCATCTCTTCATGAGCTATCCACCCCCATGACCCAAACATCTCCCAATAGGCCCCACCTCCAACATTGGGGATCAAATTTCAACATGAAGTTTGGAAGGGACAGATATCCAAACTATCCATCTGTATCACTCTATGTCTCTAAAAATGTAAAATAAAAAAAAAGATATATTTATTTTAGAAGACCAGTTGTCTATTCTGTAGCTTTAAAATATTTAAAAATCAGAAACGTAGCTGTTACCTCATAGGTATCATACTCATTATTGACTGAATTATTTAAAACTAAATTTATTAGGAATAATTTTCTCATGACTTTCTTGAAATTTTATATTGCTAAGTAGGACAAATTCACTTTAAATGTGTATTTCTCTGATGGATTTTTATCCCGAATAGTTAACTGAGTTGGGCAGAAATGTTGATTTTTTTTAAAGGTCAGTATTTTTCAAGAATAATATGAGTCCATAAACTGCACTTAACAAGTGTCTCAATGCTGAAGCTCTGAGAAAAATCCCAATGCCTTGACTTTTATTCATAAACTTAAAGAGGGAGAGTAGAGAAGTCAAGGAAACATGATAAAAATGATTCCTTCTTGCTTATAGCATCTTTGATATTCATTTTTAGCCAGAGGGTTCACAGACGTAGAGTAGATATTGATTTGAGCATTGATAGGGTAACAGCTACTTTTACCCAAGAGTGTAATTCTGCATTGTGTAGTGGGAAAAATGAGAGTGGCTCAGGTGACTCATATTTTCAGCTGTGGGAAAAATCTATTGATTTTTATGTTTCATTGCCACTTGGTTGAAAGTACATTTCTTCTTCATGTTTCTCTCTATTTTTCAAATGAAAAATGGTATTAAGATTTTTAAGGAGTCATAATTATTTAAGAATATAGGATAGGTTTACTGAATCATAGTGGGTGCCTTGTTGGACTGTTGCATGTCAAACACATAATAATTGCCTAATACAATAGTTCAGTAGCTTTTCTAGTTACTATTGGGAAGTATCTACTAAAGAGTAACATGTAATTCCAATATAATATGTGTGGTTATGTGTGTGTGTTCAGGTACATGTACATTTTCTTCATTAAGCATAAATACAGAGGAAAACAAATGCTAAATTTTCTAGTATGATATTTAATTAAAATGGTAGGTCACAAGGAACTCTGGAACACATTTTGAAGCAAAGTTGGGATGAACTCCACAAGCTTTCTAATCTCTCATGCCTGGAGAGTGCTGATTTCTACCTCCTTCCCAATTCTTTACCAATAAAAGGATATAGAGACTTGAATCTATGATGTTGCAGTCTTAGACTGTGCATTGGGACAAACCCTGAGAATGAAAGTCAAAAGACAAAGACAAAAGTTATGTTTGAGTCCCAAGTGGGAGACCAACTAAAAAATAAGTATCAAGTGGAGGATGAATGGAGTTAGGAGGGGTCCCCTGTAAAATGACCATGAACAGAACTTTAAGCACTGGGCTGGCCTCAACTGACTGCCAGGCTCATGATGCAAGTGATGCTAGTTCAGTTCAGAACTAGCAGGCAAGTACACTTATGTCCAGAGGTACGGCCTATGAGTGGTGCAAATGTAACTCATTTTTATTTTCAACTATCATCTCAGAAATAAAAGTAAGGTAAAAACATCACTGTGGTAAAAGCATGTGATATAATTTTGACTGTGAAAATTCTTCTATCCCAATTTTTCTCCATAATTCTAGGATTGTTTGACTAAATCTATTTCTAAGGAAACTCTTACCTATGCCATTACTCTCAGATTCCCTTGCTTATTTCCTATTTCTGTTTATTCCAACCCAAACCAGAAATAACTCCACTCCCTGAACATGCCACTCCTGAGAGAGCCAACTAAAGAGCATTGTCACTGTCTGCACTAGCACGTATTTGCAGTCATTGCGTGTATGTATACACACACTTGTGTGCTTGTGTGCATGTGTGCGTGCATGTGTTTGTGAATTTTAAAGGCACTGTCTTTTATCAGTGGGAACCCTGATGAACCATTGTCAGCCATTTTGTAAAGTTATTTTTATTAGTGTTTCATGAATTGTACCTCTCTTAACTTTAGAATTCAAGCATTATTTTTTAAGGGCGGAGCTATTTTCTGTTTATATCTATCTATCATTTTAAATCATTACAATAAACATGTGGGATATTATTATCGCTCTCATTTTAACAGGTAAAGAAATTGAGGCACAGTGAGGATAAGCAACTTGATGAAATTTATATGGCCAGTAAGGGAAGAACACAGCATACTAAGCTAGGAAATGTGAAGTCAGAAACCAAACTCCAAACCAACAGAAAAGCTGCTTAAAGATGGCTTTAATAATCCATTAATATTAATGGTTTATTAAATGATAATGTGGGAATACAAGAATGTGTTTCATGTAAGTAATTCTACTAATATCATAATCTAGAAGAAAACAAAAAAGGAATGAAAGAAAAATATGCAGAGATTATACAAAGAACATGTTTGTACAGGCTCATGCCTATCATCCCAGCACTTTGGGATGGCAGATCATGAGGTCACCAGCTGAAGACCAGCCTGGCCAAAATAGTGAAACCCTGTGTCTACTAAAAATACAAAAAAACTAGCCGGGCATGGTGGCAGGCGCCCGTAATCCCAGCTACTTGGGAGGCTGAGGCAAGAGTATCACTTGAACCCAGGAAGCAGAGGTTGCAGTGAGCCAAGATCACCCATTGCACTCCAGCCTGGGCAACAGTGAGAGGCTCCATCTCAAATTAAAAAAAAAAAAAAGCAAAAGAAAATGTTTGTACATATGCATATGTGATTTCAATAAGTGTCGAATGTGCATTTTATAAAATTTATAAGGTTTTTCCAATAACGCATTTAACTAGGAATAAAAAATCTTCTTCAATAATATATATTTCTTTTATTTTTGTGGTTCCCACTTAATTTCTTTGGGAATACAAGATACTCTTTCTTAAAACAAGAATTAGGAAAGAAAAACACAATCCTAGCACCACCACTGTTGGGAAAAGTCATTTTAGCTGATATTTCTATTTATGAAAACATTTCAAATATCATATTTCCTTATCTTTATGTCAAAAATACAAATATTCCAAAGTTGCTAAGCAAGCTGATTGCAAAACTAGCCCACTAACCACAAAACTTTCCAGAAAGCTCTATAACCTGAATATAGTAATATTCTTTTCTCTTAATTTAACCAGAGAAATAGTTTCTGCTGTAACTTATAACACTCCACTGACACATGTGATACATTACACTTATTTCTCCTATATATATATATATAAAATGCTCCACAGACCCCAAGCCAAACCCTGCTCTATGACTTAATGTGATATACAGACTCTCTCCTATAATGTCAAAGCAATCCACTCTTTGCTTACAAACTACTTACTTGTGTGAACTGGTCATTTCCTATTCTACTGTAATACGATATAATTTTATTTCTTCTCCAGGTTTGACTGTTTTACCACAGCTTCAAAAAACTGTAAATTACAAAACAAAGTGACATCATTTTATGCCAAAAATGGAGTCAAATGCATATATCTAAATTAGCATAAAATATGTAAAGTTAATCAACTTACTATATATAACAGAAACAATTTGAGAATTTACTGCCATGATATTAATAACAAAATACTAAGGCAAATACAGAATTTGGATGAATAACTATATTTGAATAGGTAAATTACCTCTGAGTTTTTGCATATACAATTCTTATAAAAAGAATTTGAAAAATTTCACTGACTTCCAAATGGGCAAAGGGCCTTAACAGATATTTTCCTAAAAAAGATATACAAATAAATGGTCAACATGTATATTAAAAATGCTCAACATCACTATTAATTAGGGAAATTCAAATGAAAGCAACAGTAATATCACCTCACACCTGTTAGAATGGCTATTTTTGAAAAACAAATAAAAGGAAAGATACCAGGTGCTGACATGGAGGTGGAGAAAAGAGAACCCTCTTATGATACTGATGAGCAAATTAGTAAGACCATTATGGAAAACAGTAGGAAGGTGTCTCAAAAAAACGATAACTAGAACTACCACCTAATCCAGAAATCCCAGTACTGGCTATAGAGCCAAAGGTAAAGAAATCGGTGTGTAAGGAGATGTCTATACTCCCACGTCACTGAGACATTATTCACAATAGCCCAAATATGGAGTCAACCTAAATGTCCATCAGTGAACGAAAGGGTAAAGAAAAGGTGGTATATATCCTCAAGGTGATACTAGTTAGTCTTTAAAAAGGAGGAAATTCTGTCATTTGAAACAACATTGATGAACCTGGAGCATATTATGTTAAGAGAGATAAACAAAGCAGAGAAAGATAAAAACTACTTGATTTCACTTACATATGGAATCTAAAAAAGTGAGACTCTCAGAAATAGACAATAGAATGGTGATTACCAGGGGCTTGATGATGGAGAGGGGGAGTTGTCGAACAAACAATAAAAAATATTAGTTAGGCGGGAGGATTAAGTTCAAGAGATCTATTGTAAAACATGATGACTTTAGTTAGTAACAACGCGATGGTTTTTGCAAATTGCTAGGAGAGTGGATTTAATTGTTCTCACTACAAAATAACATGTCAGCTTGGAGTAAAAGAGAGAATAATACTTAAATTGTCTGCTTGGTGCTCTCCAGGAAACCTAAAAGGCATTCTGACACTTACAATATTAGATTTCTTTCCTGCCTTGTAATATGTGTCTATTGTAGAAAGAGATGAGTCCCCAATTCCAATTCCCACATCTTTCTTAATTATACTTTAAATAGCCCAGCCTTTGATAAACCAAGTGTATTTTGGGCAATCGCTATATTTTTAAAAACTGATATTTAAAGTTTTCTGACATGTTATTTTTAGTTTGCTTTGCTTTTTTTGCTTGTTGGTTTGTTTTACTTTCTGACTGTTGCAGAGATCTGACGCTCATTCAAGGAAATTCTCTCATCTCTTTCATGGGAGACTTTTATCTAATTAATTACTTTGAAATTTTCCTACGGTTTGATCATACTTCCTGTGCCTCTTGCCTCTGGGTTTGAAAATTTTCCCCATGAATAGAATAACTCTCACATCTGAATTAACCAACTGGTGTGAATTTGGGGTTACAGTTTCTTTCCTCTGGCTTCTTCAACAAACTAATACCACAGGTATCCATTTTTGAAGAATTTCCTCACAATTCATGGTACATGTACTTTTCCTAGGTATTTACAGATTTTCTTTTTATCCTATTCCTTTGCTTCTACACTTGTAGTTATTTCAATGCAATTTGAGAATGCAGAAATATCCCTAGTCACCATTTCTGACATTTTGTGTGAAATTTTTTTCAACATGCATTTAGCTTTGAGGATTATAAGAAGACATATATGAGGCCAACAAACATGAAAAAATGCTCATTATCACTAGTCATCAGAAATGCAAATCAAAACCATATTGAGATATCATCTCACACCAGTTAGCATGACAATCATTAAAAAATCTGGAGACAACAGATGCTGGAGAGGATGTGGAGAAATAGGAACACTTTTGCACTGTTGGTGGGAGTGTAAATTAGTTTAACCATTGTTTGGAAGACAGTGTGGTGATTCCCCAAGGATCTAGAAATAGAAATTCCATTTGACCCAGCAATCCCATTTCTGGGTATATACCCAAAGGATTATAAATTGTTCTATTATAAAGACATATGCACATGTATGTTCATTGCATGTGCATATGCCCAAATGCCCATCAATGATAGGCTGGACAAGGAAAATGTGGCACATATATACCATGGAATACTATGCAGTCAAAAAAAAAACAAAAAAAAAACAACGATGAGTTCATGTCCTTTGTAGGGACATGGATGAATCTGGAAACTATCATTCTCAGCAAACTGACACAAGAACAGAAAATCAAACACCGCATGTTCTCACTCATAGGCAGGTGTTGAACAGTGAGAACACACAAACACAGGGAGTGGAGCATCACACACTGGGGTGTGTTGGCTGGGGTAGGGGAGGGACAGCAGGGATAGGGAAGGTTGGGGAAGAATAATATGGGAGAAATGCCAGATATAGATCATAGGGGGATGGAGGCAGCAAACCACATTGCCATGTATGTACCTATGCAACAATCCTGCATGATCTGCACATGTACCCCAGAACTTAAAGTATAATTAAAAAGGGAATGTACTCTTTTTTGGGCTCTACACCAAGGTGAAGAAGAAAGTACCTTTAAAATGTGGTTCAGAGAATAAAAACATCAGCAAAGGCAATGAATTAAATTTCTGGGATTCAATCATTTAACAACTTTTACTAAATATCTTCTCAGGAAGTGCTGGATATAGCAGTAACCAGAAAATAAATTCCTTGCCTTCAGGTAGCTTACCTCCTGCTGTCAAACACAGACATTTCTTCTTATTTTTTACTTGTTTTCATTGAGACAGGGTCCTGCTTAGTTGCCCAGGCTGGAGTGCAGTGGCACAATCATGGCTCACTGCATCCTTGACCTCCTGGGCCCCCAGGATCCTCCCGCCTCAACCCAGGTGGCTAGGATGGACTACAGGTGCAGGTTACCACACCTGACTAACTTTTGTGTGTGTGTGGAGGCGGGGGGGTGGGGTCTCGCTATGTTGCTCAGGCTGGTCTTGAACTGCTGGACTCAAGCAATCCTCCTGTCTTGGCCTCCCAAATTACTGGGATTATAAGTGTGAGCCACTGTGCCTGGCCCAAAGACAGATTTCATTTTTTTAAATGTGTATGTATTGGGTTCAGAAAAAAAATTTCTATGTATAAAGTGACTGCAGAAAGCATCTGGGTTTCATAACTCTCTCAGGATAATTCCCTTCATTTCATGTAATCTGTCACCACTTATTTCTAACTTTAATCACTAAAGACATTAACTGAAAGTAGACAGTTCTCCCTCCCTTCAGCCCTTCCTCCTGGCACTCATTTTTTTTTTTTTTGAGAGGGAGTTTCACTCCTTGCCCAGGCTGGAGTGTAATGGCATAGTCTCGGCTCACCGAAACCTCTGCCTCCCAGGTTCAAGTGATTCTCCACAGTAGTAGTAGTAATGGCAATAAATACACATGATGATATAAAAAATAAAGTACATGCAAAAGAAAATTGACAAGTTTTATTTCGCTTATTTTTCTCAATTTGATAAGGTAACCACTGTAAACGTCAAATTCTTCCCTCTGTCAGGAATTTTGGCACAAAAAGCAAATGAATATGCAAATGATTATTGGTGGCATTCTTTGGGTGCACCTACCAAATAACATGATTGTGGCTATTTGCAAGATGGGTGAACATGGCAGTTTGCAAGTATGCAAGGACATACTTAAAGGTACTATTAATGCTCATTTGGGCTGTAACTGAGTTACTAAATTGTGGCTTCACTCAGGAGTATGTAACACACTATCTGCATAAAGTAAATCTCACGCTGTGATTCTTCTTATAAAATAGAGGGGTCTGAAATGCAAACTTCTCAGGTTATACAATTTATTTCAATGGAAATAATTCAAAGCAGTCTGTTTCTAGTTAATCTTTAAATATGCAAATAAATAAGGTCATTTAATTCATTTATTTTTATTTATGCCATTTCCAGATGGGAACATAACCACTTATTATGAATTCATTCTCACTTTCCAGTCTCTTGACTTTATACCTTCGCTTTGAAAACAAATTGATGCCTATTTTAAATTGAATTATAACCACTGTAAGTTATTCCAGCCCAAGATGGTACAATTTTAATATCATCAGTAATAAATATTCTTATGCCTAAAATATTATTTATTTTCAAGTTATTACCTTGTGCAGTTTAGCCTTTGGCTTTTAAAGATACTCCTATCAATAAAATCATAATGAATTTAAGTAGTAAAAATTCAAGTATGAAGAATAATATTTTATAATCTACATATTTTACCTTTGACAAATTCCTTATGACTTTCTACACTCTTAATATGTAATAGCTCTTTTTTTGTTAGTTTATTTAAAGAAACAACTTAATTTTTTTTAATCAAGAAAGAAGTATCCAGTTTTCAAAAGTAGAGTAGTTTTCCAGGTGTTACTTTTATTCTCTGGTAGCTATGAGTGCTATAGAGAGACTGTTTCTAACATACCAACATGAAAGAGCTTCCTGAATGAGATCAACCAAAGCCCTGACTGGAGAAGTCAACAAAGGACTGAAGAACAGTTCACTATTTATATTCATTTATTTTTAATAAGATACATAAGCCTAACCTGATAAGATTAAATTGCTCTTACCAATTAAGGTTTCTTATGATCAGTGAAAGAAGCACCATCTCTGTTAAGTTTATTCATATATTTAATCCAAACTTACTGAGTACTGCCTAAACCTTAATGCTAATTCTTATCTATATTTTAAGAAAGCAGAATTTTATGATTTCTATCGATATTTAGTACTGACACCAAATGTATATCTCTATCGATATTTAGTACTGACACCAAATGTATGTCTTCACAATGCCCATGGTTCCTAACCTCATTTTTAGTCAGATTTTTGAAGATTGTGTATATTTGTTTACCTCCTGCAAATAATACTACGAAACTATTCACTAGTCCCAACACGGAATTCCAACTATGCTAAACATGTTGCAAAACAAAAATTTTCTTAGTGTCAAAAGGTGATAGGTTAATTGAAATAAAGGCTGAGTAATGCCAAATTAAATGTTAGTGATGTTGGACATAGAAAGGGTTGTTTGTAGTAGTTCAGTGAATCATAAATGTCAAAAACATTCCAACTTATTTCCATAAAATCTTAAAAAATTTTTTTTCTCAACCTTATTTAGTATTAGACATCTTTAAGAAAAAAGTCAGCAACCAACCAAGTAAACATTTAGAGCCAATCCTTGTTGTTTGAGCTAGACAAAAATCCTTCTTCTCCAGTAAGTGCATCTTATCAATACTTCCATTCTGATGGGAAGCTATTCCTCTATCCCTGGTTTGGCATCCTCAGAATGTATTCATGTGAAACATATAAGTTTCACATTTTTGCCAGTTTTAATTAACAAACATTTTGCCATTGTTGGGTTGCTAAGCTTTCTGTTAGACTTTGTGATTCTGCCCTCCACCAACTCTGGGATACAATTCTTGTCATAGGTATAGAGGCAATGGGGAAGGGACTTGAGGACATTTGCTTCCCATTGCTAGCTAACCCCGTAGGCAAGGTCATTCAAGCAAAGCAAGAAGAGTCTCATCAGGCACAGATGGACGGGCTGCTGCTTCTGGCCAGCATCACTCAGCAGGGCTTCAGGGCTTAGATTCTCAGAGTCATCCAAATACATTCTCTAGTATAGTCTACTTTCACTTCTTACAGTCCTTTTTAAAAAAATTAATAGCTGAAGTTTTAAATAAGAGATTTGATGAGACTAATTTCAAATGAACAGATTATGTAATGAACTTAGAATTTGATTTTTGCTGTGTCAGTCAAAAATGTGCGGGGCTTCTCTGATATAAGAAATACCTGTAGAGATATCTACCCTTTCAATTTGCTGCCTTAACTTTTTGTAATATAAGCAATCACATGCATTCCTCTCTTATCCTGCTATAACAACATCCCATAAGTTTACATATTACCATTTTAGTTTAGTGTGAAATATATTTTCCAGTTTTCATTTTTGTCTTTTATTATCCTTTTACTTATAACTTCTCTGTATATATAATATTATAGTGTGGTTCTAGTGAACAGAGTATAATTGATTTTTAATGTAATTGATTATCTTAGTATTTTACAGAGTATATTTGGCTCATTCTATGTAATACGTTGAATAATATATATTATAACAAAATATGATCTTATTTTATGTTGTGGATCCCACTTATATTATATTCTCCTTTCTAACTTAACTATTATCATTATGCTCTTCACTCTGCTATGGTTTATAAAAAAGTCACGTTTAGTGTGTCAAAATATAAAATTATCTTTACCCTCCTCTTATGTATTATCGGAACCTCAGAACATTTTGCATTCCATTTGTTCCCCTGATTAAAAACTCATTACTGTGTACCTAAAATACCTTTTTAAATAGAATGAAATATTATTACTCTTCTAGCTAGTTAATATTTCTCCTATATTGCTTACATATTGACTACTTTCTTTGATCACTATTTTTTCTTGAATTCTGAAATCTTTTTTCTGCTCATCAGAGGGTGAATCTCTTCAAAGAAATTTTGCATTATTTTTTCTGCTGAGTAATGCTATTAATTAGTCCGGTATTATTTTATATTAATTTCCTAGAATGTGCATATATGTACGTTTATGGTCATAGGTTGTCAGTGATTTTTTTTACTACTCATGTTTTTGAGACCCGGAACCTATGTTGGGTGTCTCACTATGGCCAAATACACTAATACCTGATTACTAAATACAGCAATCAATCAGCTCAAGACTCAATGCTGCCTCTTCATCTCTGACTTTGCATTTTTGTCATTCATGCTAAACAGTATATTTAAGGATGTGCTTACATTTTATTATTTGATCCATCATATTTTAGCATTTTTGGGGTAGCTTTAGGTATTTTTATGTATTGGTCTTCCAAAATAATAACATTGTAAGTCAATAAATCAATGTATTTTTTTAATTATACATTTTTTTTTGAGGCAGAGTCTGGCTCTGTTGCCTAGGCTGAATGGAGTGCAGTGGTACCATCTCAGCTCACTGCAACCTCCGCCTCCTGAGTTCAAGCAATTCTCCTGCCTCAGCCTCCAAGTAGCTGGGATTACAGGTACCCTCCACCATGCCTGGCTAACTTTTTTTTTTTTTTTTTTTGTATTTTTAGTAGAAATGGGGTTTCACCATGTTAGCCAGGCTGGTCTCAAACTCCTGACCTCAAGTGATCTGCCCAACTCAGCCTCCCGAATTGTTAGGATTACAGGCATGAGCCACTGTTCCTGGCCTAAATTATACATTTTCTGGTATGTAAAAAAGTAATAGTCCATAATTTTATTTAAATTTCTACTTTCTTCTCTTTTTGCTTTAAATATGTCTTCCATTAAACACAGGAATAGAATGTGAAGGAGAAAGGCTATGCGTATCTCCATAATGTTCATAACTGAAAGGAAGTTTTAAAAGAATTGTGATATTTCCAGTGAATCATGCTATTTTCAGTTGTTTTCTCGCTGTACTTACAAAACATATTGCATAATATAAATATTTTGTAACACTGATTTGCTCTTTTTGAAGCCTGTACAGAATTATTGTATCAAAAAAGCAACACAAATTCCTGAGTTGAAACCTTCTCACCTCTAATTTTATGATGATTTGTCATTACAATTTTTTCTAAAGTGGCAAATCATAAGTTTTGAATAATAGCCATTTAACAAATGGCCTTAATATAACATTTTTTTTCTTTACAAGGCAGAAGCAGAGTTCTAGAAATGAAAGATAAAGCTAGAAGGTAACATTGGAAATATTAAAGGAGAAAGTGTTTTGAAAATTATGGTGGAGAAAATTCAAGCCCACTGGCTTAGAGCTTCATGCCTTTAGTTTACTCTTCAGTTCATAGATATTTTTTTGGGAATTCCAAACAAAATAAAGACAATGTTAGTTTTAAAATTGTTATGCTATTTTACATAGTGACTTAATTTCATATTGATGTAATAATGAACTATTTCCACAGTGGCTTTGTTGCAACTTTTTATTCTTTGTGCTCTACTCTGGAAGAATATAAATGCTATGTGCTGCATGCTATAGCAAGCATTCTATTTCATCCTTATTGTTGACTACTAACCTTGCTAACCACTGCAGATTACAGCTAGCAAATACAGTATGATTATCCTTTAATCTTTTTGTACCTGTTAACTATCATCTAACATAACACCAAGGCTGACACATAGCTCTCAGCCTGGAACACTTGAAATTCTATTGAATCATATATCATCAAAAATTAAAACACTAATATTAACAACATCTTACTAACTCGATGCCAAACAAAATTTAGACCCTGATAGGATTTGGCTCTGTGTCCCCACCGAAATCTCATTGTGAATTGTAATTCCCCTGTGTCCAGGGAGAGACCAGGTGGAGATAGTTGGATCATGGGGGTGGTTTTCCCCATGCTGTTCTTTTGAAAGTGGGTGAGTTATCATGAGAACTGATGGTTTTGTAAGTGTTGGGTAGTTCTTCCTGCATTCATTCTGCTTCCTGCCACCTTGTGAAGAAGGCACCTGTCTTCCCCTTTGCCTTCTGCCATGATAGTTAGTTTACTGAGGCCTCCCCAGCTATGCTGAACTGTAAGTCAATTAAACCTCTTTCCTTCATACATTACAGAGGCCCAGGCAGTTCTTTATAGCAGTGTGAAAATGGCTAATACAGATTTATTTGATAATTTTAAAATATTATTTCAAAACAATCCTTGTATTGGAAATAAAATATTTTACATCAATTTCTTCTGGAACCATTTTTGCTCTATGTCCATAGTTTTCAGTGGAGGATATGCTGCCTGTTTGACTTAAACAAACACATATGGGTCAATGGATGTAGATGTGGTTCAACATAAATTTAATGAACACCTGTTAAGTATATAGGAATATCATAAAGAAGAGCATGCCTACATAAATCAGCTAAAATCCCTACCATTAAAGAGTTTTAAATCTATTAAAAGAGAGTAGTGTGAACCCAAAAAATCTAGACAGGTCTCACTTAATTTAGGAAGTTTATTTTGCCAATGTTAAGGACACATGCCTGTGACACAACCTCAGGAGGTCCTGATGACATGTGCCCAAGGTGGCCTAAGCACAGCTTGGTTTTACACATTTTAGGGTGATATGAGACATCAGTCAATACATATAAGATGAACATTGGTTTGGTCTGGAAAGGCAGGATCCCTTGAAGTGGAAGCGAGTTTCTAGGTCATAGGTAAATAAGAGACAAATGGTTGCATTCTTTTGAGTTTTTGATTAGCCTTTCCAAAGGAGGCAATCAGATATGGATTTATCTCAGTGAGCAGAAAGACAACTTTGACTAGAATGGGAGGCAGGTTTGCCCAAGCAGTCCCAAGCTTGAGTTTTCCCTTTAGCTTAGTGGTTTTGGGCCCCCAGGATTTATTTTCCTTTCACAATAGAAACACCTAGAGATAGTCACCTATATAGAAAAGTACTGCTATCAGTATATGGAAAGAGATATTGATTCAGGTAAGGGTGAAATAACGAAGTTCTCCTGGATAACTGGGAAACACCTGAACTGGCATACTCAGTTAGAGTGGAGTTTCATTTGATTCTTCACATCCACTTTAACCTTTGTCTTTGAGAATTTCTCATGATGAAATAAAATAGTCAATGTGATAGTGCATAATATAGAATAAAAACCGGAGGGAAATATACTTGCGTTGTGGTTCAGCAACTGTCCTTCACCACGCAGATCAAGGAAGCCAAGAACAACTCGATACTTTCATGTGGAGTTTTCATTGAATAAGGAGGGAAGCAAGGATCAAATTTCTATGCAAAGCAGCATGGCAGTACAATAGCTTTTCCCACAGTGTTTATTCAATAAATCTTAATTAAGCTCCTCCTTTCATCTAGAGACATCTGTAACAGATGTATGATGAATGAATAAATGCATGCAAAAAGTGATAATTCTAATAAAAGAATCATCCTCCATTTCATGAGACCAACCAGCTTGGCTGTCTGTCTAAGTAAACCTTGTTATGTAAACAAGAGGCTCTACAGGTGACTGCGTAGGGATCCTGTGTGGTTTTTTCATGTATTTCCCCTGTGCCATTAACTGGCACAATCCAGGACTACTTTCTGCATCATGGATTGGTCTTAACATTCCAAACTTTCGCTTTAGTAAGAAACGATAAGTGGGATGGGGGAAGATCTTTTCTCTAGCATGGGTAGGAAATTAATCCATTCATTATTAATAGCATGTCCCAAGGGAGTTCAGAAGGCAGAGACAGGTGAACTTACTGAAATAAATTTAATGGACTGCTACATTAGAGTCAAAAGTGTGCTGATGACTCTTCTGTAAAGGCAATTAGTATCTAATTAGGAACTCTTGGATGGTATCTAACATTCTGATCTCCTTACATCTGCAGAGTTAAGAAATTGTAATAAGGAAATTAAGAAGTACAGTGTATGCTATAAAATTAAAGTTACTAGCACAACACCACATATACTAAGGTACAAATAAATATTTCTACATGGAAATCACATTAGATTGCAACTTCCTACTATGATTATTCATTAATTGAGGAAGTGGAAAATTTTTTAAAAATAAGTTCTTAGCTGGTTAGAATATATTTTTCTTTGTTCAGGCTCAACTGAAAGCTTTTAAATAAAACAATTAGTAATCAAAAGCTAAATGCAGGCTTGATTATTCAAACAGTTTAGGGCTTTGTCAATCCTCTTCAAGAATACTCTGATGCCATCAGAAAATGAAATTTCACTTACAAAGTTAAATATAAATAGGATATATTTACAGGTGTAAAAATACAACAGTATTTTGATTGAGGTGCTATTTACATGAATGCATTTTGCTTTATGAAAATAAGGCTATATGCACATGATTTCTTTAGTTTTTAAAATATGTATACTATGACTGAAAAATAGGTTTTGTTAAAATATTATAATGCTATTTTTTTGGTCCATAATTATAATATATTCTTCAGTTATTGTTAAATGAGATAATATTGACTTCATGGACTATATATATACATATACACACATATGCATACCTCTATGTACACACACATTCACTCATATATTTACCGTTTCTCGTTATACATGTTTTATAATGAGTTTTTACATATATATACATATATATGTAAATATGTACAATGAGAAATAGTATATAAAACTAGAAATAAGAAGATGAAAATCCAAATATGAAAAAATATGGTATTATGTAATAAAAATGTGATAAGTTAACTTTGGAAGCTTTATAAAGTTTTTAAGGCCAACAGGACTGTTTCTTTCAGGGAAGTCATTCCTTTTCATATGCCTACAACTATCTGCCTTCTGTTAATACACACAGGCTTCAGAAACTGGCTTAATAAGCATGATATGGATAAGAAGGGGATATCATTTGCCTGTTTGTGGATCTTGTTTAAAGGAAAACAATGTAGTGACATGCTGGCTTGAAGTTCATGCAACCTGAGTTTTGACCCACGTCTAGTGTTAAACAGATGTACAGTCTTGCATATATTACTTCATATTCCTGGATTAAATTAGGTCATCTATGAAGAGAAGGCTGATTTCTAAAACCTATATCATGTATTAATATTTTGTTATACTTTAACATTTCATTTAAAACAAACTTTTAATTATTGACCAAAAGAATATTGATTTTGTAAATTATATTTTGGTTAATACACATAAACTTTTCTAAAGAATTAAGAGCCCCATAAGAGGGGCTAGAGTGTCATTTAGGAATTGAGGAATCTTCCACTGGTGACTCTCTTATGCATATGAAGTATCTTGTGGGTCATGGAGTAGCCTTAATCTGTGTTGCAGTTACTTTAAGCTTTACTATAAAATGGCTCCTTTCTTTACTGTTATCTGCTTTATAGTAAGGGTTTATTCTGAATCAGTATTGTCCTTGAAATACTGAATATAGTAAAGTTTAGGGTTATCTTCTTATTTGCGTGCTATTTTTTCCAAGGATATGTGAATACTAATTTAAGTGTTAGACTACTAATAGGAGAGCCACAAAAATATGGAGACAGACCTATTAGTCATTAGTCCACAGAAAGATCTGAATTCTCTCTGCATTTTTCTGTTTGATATTTAGGCTCTTACCTTCTTGAAATTTTATATTTTTAAACACAGGTATATATATCCTATTTTCTGAGTTTACCTATCCTTTTATTTACACACATAAACTATTATATGTTTGTCAAGGTATATGGCAGATCCAGTAAGAGATAGGTCTTATGATTGATCAAAAAAACTAGGCAACAAGAAACAATATGCTCACTTTGTCAAATAATTTTCTAGACATAAACTTAGATTAAAATACTCTTTTCCTGTAAAACAAAGATAAATTAATTGCAGACCTACTAAAATCATATCTTCTGTTTGGGGTAGTGTTTTTAAGTGATGTTGATGGTGCCAATGTTATCATTTCATTCTGTATTTGAACAACAACAAAACAAAACACAGCAAAACAAATATCTCTGTTTCAGAAATAGAAAATGACTCTATGACTCTAAGATTGAATTTTGAAACACATAAATATAACCATTAGTGGAGAGGGCAGGAACTCTTTAGTATTGCCTAAAATTAGTCACATGGTTATTTGGAATGAGAAAAACTCTTTCTTTCCTTTAACACCTTGTTTTCATTATACTAATCATTTGCCACTTTTAGGGCATGACAGTTCCAATTTTGACTACTAGTTAGGAGGGTGGATGACAAAGGAAAAATATCTGCAAAAAAATGTATTGATGTTTGATAGTGAGAGAACCAAAAAGACTATTGCAAGAGAAAAGGCAGCAGGATTATGTAAAATTAATATCTTAACATGCTTTATGGTGCCTGAAATGATTTGATTAATTACTGAGTTATTGGTGGCTATATAGTTCTTGATTCTGGGCTAAGTAGTAAAGTAATAAAAAATTATAACATGATGTGTAAGCATAGCCCCTACCAACTAAAATGATATAAGAGAAGAAAAGCGTGAAAGATTGAATAATGAATAAGATGGTATCTCAATCAGGCCAGTAGCCTAGGCTCTTACTGGAGAACCTTTGGGCCCCTTTCCTATGCACAGCATTAGAAACAACAGCATTAGTGTGAACATATGGACTTCAATAAATATTTATTCTTTCAATTCAGTTTATGAAGTCTCAATAGTGTCCTGCATTGAGACAGAAAAACAGAGAAAACATATTATTTGCTTACAAGATGCTGATATTCTAATGGGGTGCAAGTTAGCAAAAAGTATATAATAAAAGATAATAAGTACTATAATAGGGGGAATCCAAAAATACTATGAGAAATACTGAATGAGCTTCTTCCTTAGCCTATGACAAGTTTTGTCAATCAAAGCTTCCTGGAGGAAGGAGATGGTGCTTTGGGAACGGGAGGCTGCCATGAGAAAATCAGAGGAGTCAGCTGTGGGAGAGAGAGAGCTTTGTATGAAAATATGTAGGTACAAATTGCATGTTATGACACTTTCAAGCTACTGCATGTGGTTGTGCACTAAAAAGAAGAAAGGAGTATATGAATTGGGAGATGGTGAGTGAGAAGGCTGGTTCAGGTTAGGGTACGGTAGAGGTTGTAGACAAATCACAGAATGTTTGCATACCAAGGGACATCATTGCATTTATCCTAAAGAGGGTGGAGAACCAGAAAAACATTTTAAACAGGAATGATATCATAAGATTTCTATATTAGGAAAAGTGTCCTGGCCATGAGTGGTGGTGATGGACATGGTGTGGGAGAGCTTTAGAGGAAACACAATAAATCTGAAAGGAAAGGATCTGTTTCTTCTAAGATAGTGCCCTTAATTCCTTCTCCTTTCATCATGACTTTCTTAACATCTCTATCTCCAAATTAGAATTATTTCAGGTAGATGTCCACATTTTACTTCCAGAATACCCTTAATGATCCTTACCTCTGAGATCAACCCTTTCCTTCAGATCTGATTAATATTCTCCATCCCTCCCTTAGTTTTAAGGATTCAGACAAGTAGTATAGAGAAGGGACAGCTGGCACTCTAAGGACCCAGCTAACACCCAATTTCGTTCTTCTGCCGAGAATGGTACATGGTGTCCAGATAAGGATAAACTGGGAACTCATAAAAGATATAATCCAGAAAAAAGATATCATGCATCATATGACTGATATTCATCAAAACATGACTATATTTATTATGTATTTGTTTCTATAAATGGACATAAATAGAAGAAAGTGGGAACTGCATATGGGCCAAGAGATCTAGTTAGTTTTCTAGCACAAGAAGAGTTGAACTTCTTCTTTAGGATGCTCATTCTGTGGCCTGAGATCAGACATCATGAATGGTAGCATGTAGCAGGCCAATGATCCTGTTAAAGGATACATTGAAGCCCCTACAGATAAGACTCAGTGTTTAGCACAGAGAAGGGTGCCCAGGTAGCAAGCATAATACACTAGATTCATGTTTTAGATAGTCAGAGCTAGAGATAATACAGAAATATGAAACCCAGTATACACCACCTCTTGGAATCCTGTTGTAAGCTTTCGCAGAGACCTTCCACACCCAGGGTCCATCTCACAACTCCCCTCTTCTCCTGCACCCATATCCCATTTATACCTGGAGCTCTCTGGGTTGCAGTGGAAGAGAGACCTTGATTTCTCTGCACACTGAACTGTGTGCACATTAGGAGAAAGATGATAACCTTCATTTTGAAGGGGTCATCAAAGTGAACATTTTGTTAGGAATTTGATCTTCAGACTAAGAGGTCAGGAAAGAGCTAACACCTGAGGTTAGACTGGAGAATGTTTTACGAAATGCAGGTAGTTAAAAAACATTTACTCACAGTGAATGAGTTCCCGTAGGTGTATAAATAATAGAGAGGAAAATAAATAATTTGTCTAATCAGTCTCTCCCTATGGCTAGGTTGGACTTTACTCTGTGGCTATCAACTGAAAAGAATAAATTAACATTCATTCAAAAAGGTAGCATAGCTTTGTTTCAATGTTCAAATGGAATGTGGGTAGAGCAATGGCTACTAACTGTTCACCATTTCCAAAATGTACATTTTCCCCAGACTAATCTGTCAATTTAGAGTTGGTGAAATCCAGGAAGAAAGGGCAAATGCCAAAATGTGTGGAGGCTGACTAGTCCCATGACACTTTAGTTCTGGCAACGTTCCAAGCAAACTAGAAATGACATTAGCAAAGCTGCGTTTTTTTTTTTTGTTTTTTTTTTTTTGATTTTACAGAATAAATTTGAAACCCCTAATGGGCTAGATTATTCCAATAAGCACAGATACAACTACAAACCTTACAAGCCTGTTCCAAAATGGGCCTAACCTGGAAGCCTAATAACTCAGAATGGGAAATGTTTTGAATTTACACTTGAAAATGGCTATTGTGCTTAATGAAGCACATATTACAATACCATTTTATAGCATTGTTCATACAAGAGTGGATCACAACTGATTATACTTGTATTGCAAATACAATTCTGCTCAATAAGTTACAGCTCAGTGCATCCATGGCTGTGGGAAGCTTCTTGACAATGGGCCCAGGTGGACAAGAAAACACAACTACATTCATTACAAAGGCAGAGTAAAGAAACCAAAGCATACGTTAACATGCCTTTAACAGTTTCCAAGTATTGTGGGAAAGATTTCTTTTTATTTTATATTTTTAAAAATTTTATCCAGGTTGGAGGTGGAGCACAAAGTCTACTAACCAGAAATTTGTTCATATGGTTATTTAAAGCATACAGCATTTTACCTTTATCTTTCAGAGGATTTTCTCTGCCGAGGAGAAATTTGATAGACATAAATATGTATGACTTTTGTAGGAGAAACCATTTAATGTTCAGGTTTTTAATAATACTAAAATATTCATTGGTTGATTGATTGATGTGAACATTTTTGAATATCTAAAAATATTTTGTGGTGCCGTTAGAAACCATGTGATACGCCTCAGAAAAAAATTCAAAGTAAATTTTATGTTTATTTCTTTGGTTACTATATTAGTCCGATTCCATGCTGCTGATAAAAATGTACCTGAGACTGGGCAATTTACAAAAGAAAGAGGTTTAATGGACTTGAAGTTTCATGTACGTGGAGAGGCTGCAAAATCATGGCAGATGGTTAAAGGCACATCTTACATGGTGGCAGACAAGAAAAGAGAACTCCTGCAGCAAAATTCTGCTTTATAAAACCATCAGATCTCCTGAGACTTATTCACTATTATGAGAATAACATGGGGAAGAACCACTCCCATGATTCAGTTACCTCCCACTGGGTCCCTTCCACAGCATGTGAAAGTGGTGGCAGCTACAATTCGAGATGAAATTTGGGAACACAGCCAAACCGTGTTAGTTACCAAGCATTTTAGTATTAACTATGTACATGGCAAATCATCTTTCTTTGAAAGGGAAAGTGATGGTGTATTACTCAGAGTACTCTAGATGGACAGAACTAATGAAATATATATATATATGGGAGTTTATTAAGTATTAACTCACATTATCTCAAGGTCCAATAATAGGCTATCTGCAGACCTAGGAGCAAGAAGAACCAGTCTGAGATCTAAAACTGAAGAACTTAGAGTCTGATGTTTAAGGGCAGGAAGCATCCAGCACAGGAGAAAGATGTATGCTGGGAGGTTAGGCCAGTCTCTCTTTTCACATTTTTCTGCCTGCTTTTATTCTAGGGATGCTGGCAGCCAATTAGATTTTGCCCATTTAGCTTAAGGGTGGGTCTGCCTTTCCTAGTCCACTGACTCAAATGTTAATCTCCTTTGGCAACACACTCACAGACACGCCCAGGATCAACACTTTGTAACCTTCAATCCAATCAAGTTGACACTCAGTATTAACCACCACAAGTCCACCCCTTGTCAACTTAAACCCATGCACATATACTGAGATTATACTTATTCTTCAAATAAAGAAAATAATAAGGTCATAATTATGCTTAACATAATACAACTATCCTTCGTACCACTGAAAATGCACCAGTTCCTAACCCAAATGCTATTATATAAAGTTAACAATACTGAAATGCAGATGTGAAGTTAATAAATATTATGTCACATGATAAATGAGAAAGGAAATATAATAAAAATTTTTCTTAGTCAAAGTGTATATATGCACAAACATGTTTTTACACAAAAAAGGGAGACAATATTCATGACAATTACAGTCCTCGTTTCTGCAGGTGACCACATGGTTGTAGCTGGCATTTATTACTACCTTTTTCTAGTACCCATTCTGTATTCCCTTTGCCTTCAGCAAGCACCTCAGTGCATCATTTTTTTTTTTCCTGCTAGAGGGACCCAAACCTTCATTGCCAAAGGGTCTTGGTTATTTGCAGTCCTGCCTGGATTGGGCTCTTGTAGTTTCCCATTGACCTTAATCACAGGGCATGGTAACATTAAGAGATGCCCTGATGGATGTCCTGTAGTCCATGCATACTCACCTCCATTGTGGAACAGTAGACTGATTTTATCTCGAGAGCCTGGTTCAGTCACCCCATCCAATACTGTAACCCTCTTCTTAGACTGTTGACTTAAAAATAGGAGGTGCCCAAGGTGTCCAGGTGACAATCTTAACTTCCAGTTTAATGGAATCATTGATGTGTCTTCTGGTGGCAGCATTTCTCTCTCTTAAACTAAGACCTCTACGACAGCAGAACGTAATGCTGCAGGAACAGGAAGCAAAATTTTTGCTGGTGGATCACTAGGGGTGATGGTGAGTGGTGTCACTTCCATTTCCAGCCCTTGATTCCTAGAGCTGTGAATCCTGGCTATGGGAGAAATGGTACCATTTATTGGATACCTATTCAGAGCATACACAGCTTTCTGGAAAACAGTGTCCTAGCCTTGCAAAGTATTGTCACCTGGTTACATTGTAAATGTGACTTCAAAAGGTCATTTCACTGTTCCATCAATCCAAGTGCTTCAGGATGATGGAAACATGGTAAGACCAGTGAATTCCATGAGCATGGGCCCACTGCCACACTTCAGATGTAAAGTGAGTGCCTTGGGCAAAGGCAATGCTGTGTGGAATACCATGATGGCGGATAAGGCATTTCATGAGTCCATGGATGGTAGTCTTGTGGTGGTGGGGGGGGGATTGCATGCAGGACAGGCAAATCTGTCTATTTCAGTGAGAACAAACTTCTGTTTTCCAGAACTGGAAAGGTCAAATATAATCTACCTGCCACCAGGAAGCTGGCTGATCACCCTGAGAAATGGTGCTATATTGAGGGCTCAGTTTTGGTCTCTGCTGCTGGCAAATTGGGCATTCAGCAGTGTCCATAGCCAGGTCAGCTTTGGTGAGTGAAAGCCCATGATGCTAAGCCCATGTGTAACCTCCATTCCTGCCACCATGGCCACATTGTTCATGGGCCCATTGGGCAATGACAGGGATGGCTGGGGAAAGAGGCTGAGTAATCTCCACAGAATGAGTCAACCTATCCACTTGATTATTAAAATCCTCCTCTACTGAGGTCACTCATTTGTGAACACTCACATAGGATATAAATATCTTTAAAGTTTTTGGCCATTCAAAGAGGTCCATCCACATAACTCTTCCCTAAACTTCTGTATCACCAATTTTGCAATCATACTTCTTCCAAGTCCCTGACCGTGCAGACAAATCATTGGCTACAGTCCATTATTTAGTATATAATTGCACATCTGTCTATTTCTCCTTCCATACAAAGTACACAACCAGGTGCACTGCTCCAAGTTATGTCCACTGGGAAGAATCCCCATCACTGCTGTCCTTCAGGGATGTCCTAGAAAGGGGCTGTAGTGCTGCAGCTGTCCACTTTGGGTGGAGCCTTCATATTATGAAGAATCGTCTGTGAACCAGGCCCTAGTCTTCTCTTCCTATGTTAACTGATCATGGATATCTCCCCTTGAGGCCATCAGTGCAGGCTGGGGGAGAGAAGGCAGGGTGGCAGAAATGGAGATGCTGGGCATGTGAGCCACTTTCTCATGTAACTTACTTGTGCTGTCAGGACCTGCTGGAGCCTGATCACACATATACCACTTCCATTTGATGATGTGATGCTGCTCTGCATGACCCACTTTATGGCTAGATATGTCAGAAAGCATCCAGTTAATGATAAACAGTTCAGGTCACATGGTGACTTGATAACCCATAGTCAAAAGTTCAGTTTCCACAAAGGCTCAGTAACAGGCCAAGAGTGTCTCACAAAAGAAGAGTAGTTATCTGCAGAAGATGGCAAGGCCTTGCTCCAAAATCCTAGAGGCCTCCACTGTGATTTGCCCATGGGGACCTAACAAAGGCTCCAGTCAGCATCCCTGTCTGCCTCTGACACCTCAAGCACCATGGGATCTGCTGGGTCATATGGCCCAAGTGGCAGAGCAGTTTGCACAGCAGTCTGGACCTTTTTCAGAACCTTCTCCTGTTCTGGACCCCAATCAAAACTGGCAGACTTTCAGGTCTCTTGATAAATGGGCTGGAGTAACACACCCCAATGAGAAATGTGTTTCCTCCAAAATTCAAATACACCCCCTAGGCATTGTGCCTCTTTCTTGGTTGTATGAGGAACCAAATGCAGTAACTTATTCTTCACCTTAAAAGGAGTATCTATCTCAACAGGCCCCATACCACTTTATCCCTAGAAATTTTACTGAGGTAGAAGGTCCCTGAATTTTAGTCAGATTTATTTCTGAGGGTTGAGTGCTACCATTTGGCCCCTGCCACTGGGGATTCAATTATTCCCATTGTATTTACATTTTGTAGTTCAGCGACTGTGGTTCCAATTGTTAGACCTGACATACAGAGAGGAGCAACTACAGGGCTCTTCAAAGACGCAGGTGCTGCCCTCACAAATCTATCGTCCAAAGCATTGGTCAGGGGTGTATCTTCTGGAGCCTCCCATCTCGGAATAATAGGTCTAAAGTGACTAAATCACTCCACCATCCAAGTCTCTCTAAGCCTTTGGATCCCTTCCTCTACATTAAACCAAGGAACATCAGGCATTACCAACTCACTGACAGTGGGTCATCTTTTAATTCATATTTCATCTAACCAAGCCAATAAATTATTAGAATCTTTTTAAACTCCCTGAGCTGCAACAGTAGATGTACACTCTACTTAGTGGTCCCAAATCAGTAAATTCAGCCTGATCCAGCTCTACAGTTCCTCTACCATTATCCTACACCCTTAATATCCATTCCCATGCCTTTTAATCAGATTTCTCTTTAAAAGAAAACTCAAGCAGTTCATTTCAAGTGTAGTGTACCTCCTCATGGGTCACACTCTCAACCTCCCCTCTAGGGGCCTGCTGGGACTTAGTCTAATTATAGGTCTGGAAGCAAACGGGGTGTTGACAGTGTCTCTTGAGAATTAACATTATCTTGCTTGGCAATTGCCTTAGGGGAGGCCATCACTGGTGCCTCAGGCAGTACAGGGTTTATCTCCTTAGAAGAAAGAGGTGGAAATGCTGATGGCAACCTGAGTCGGGGAGGGAATGTTGCCAATACTGCAGTTGGGGAAGCTGTTTCATCTGGCAAAAAAAAAAAAAAAAAGTACATTGGAGTTTATAAATTCAATGTCCCCAGCTTCATCAGGGTCCTTCCACATGTCCCCATTCCAAGTTGCAGGGTCCCATTCATTTCCAATCAATGCCCTCACTTTAACAGTAGACACCTGGCAATGTTGTGCAAGCACCTTTCGTCGCAGGTCAGCTACTCATATGATAAGAACTTGTGTCTGTTTTTCCACCATTTTAGCTCTTTCTGTACAAGAGATAAGACTCTCACTCAGGCAGACTTAGCCAATTTGAAGCTCGGTATTTGCTTCTGAAGCCAGGAGACAGAATCCCTGAGTTCATCATTTTCTTTCATTGTGTTGTCCACTGAAAGGAACAACCAACCAGCTTCATCATGTTCCTTGGTTCTCTACATATAATCAAAGGTATTATGTATAGGGTCACTAAAGTCCTTGCCTCTTACGAACAATGAGTCAGGAGTGCCAAATAAATTTATTTTGCATAACTCTTTAAATAGTTCACACCAAGGAGTATCAGTGTTCTTCATACTATTAGAAGTAGAGTCTTTAGTATTTTGGGGTCTAATCATATTAAACAGCCAAATCTAAAATTCCCAAAATTAATAAAATAACTCTATTCTTAATATTCTGTTCCTATAGAACCACTCCTGATACCAAAAATCTATATTATTCAGGGTTCTCTTAGAGGGATGGAACTAATAGGAATTTATTAAGCATTAACTCAGATAATCACAAGGTCCCACAATATGCTGTCTTCAAGCTGAGAAGAAAAGAGAGCCAGTCCAAGTCCCAAAACTGAAGAACTTGGAGTCTGATGTTCAAGGGCAGGAAGCATCCAGCATGGGAGAAAGATTTATGCTGGGAGCCTAGGCCAGTCTCTCTTTTCACATTTTTCTGCCTGCTTATATTTTAGCAGTGCTGGCAGCTGATTAGATTGTGCCCACTCAGATTAAGGGTAGGTCTGCCTTTTCCAGCCCACTGACTCAAATGTTAATCTTCTTAGGCAACACACTCACAGACACACCCAGGATCAATACTTTGTATACTTCAAGCCAATCAACTTGACATTTAGTGTTAACCATCACACATGGGGAGAGAGTTATTGGGATATCACTTGAAGATGTTTTATTTTTATTTAAGCCATAAATTATTTTAAAACAAGATTTGTTTCTTATATAAGAGTTTGAATTAAAAATTTAATTATTTTCTCCCATCTTTCTATCAGTGGGAGATTTGGTGATAAGACAATTTAGTTACAGGCCAATTATTATTATTATTATTTGTGTGTGTGTATCTACATCTAATATCTATAAAATTAACTTGACCATTAGAATTATAGTGTGTATAAAAATTTTTTGACACTTTTATAACGTTCTTGACTGAAAAAACAAATGCTGTTCTTTGGAGAATTTTAGGGACTAGGAAGGCTATTCATTGAGATAGAATTAAATCTTATAGCTATAAGGTGTATTTCTGAGATCCCACTATTTTTGTATCTTCCTAATTTTCTCTTTGTCTCAAGGGTGCCTTGCAGAGACACTATTGAGTAGAGTAAAATAAACAACATACCATCCCTACCTTGATGGAGGACTTTCTGCTCAATTCTTCTGCCCGTAAGAATAAAAAAAGACTCCTTTCTCATGTGGCTCAACTCTGAGCTCTGACTGGGTTCATTGAGCTCTCATTTCTGACTTTATTTTTTATCCTAAGAATTGTAAGCAAATAGGATTTTGTATAAGGTGATTATGGCTATGTCTTTGTATAAGGTCATTAAATATACATATATATATAATATAAATTTCAAGACATTGTTTCATATGCTTTCATTTTGGGTTACGTGGTCTGTGTCTTTTAATGTATAGGGAGTGTTTCATGGGAAATAATGGAAGCCTAGGCTCAATAAACCTCCATTCCTATACAAAACCTTCATGAGACACTCCTTGCCTTATTAGTTTGTGAAAAATAGATTATTTTGTTTCTCATGCATTCTAGACTCAACATTTTTTGAGTTATTGATTATATCACCATTCATACCATCTGTATGTGGTATGAGATACTACATACCAGTATTTAAACTCACTGTTGAAGAAAAGAATCAGCCTTTCTTATTGGTCAAGGGTTTGTCTACATCAAAGCAGCAAAGTCATCCAAGAATTCCTGCTTCCTGCATAGGGTTATACTATAATCCTAAACTTTGTCCTCTAAAAAAAGTTAGGAGAAAAAGCAACAAATACTTAAAAGTTATATTCCTTAATGGGTATGGTGAGGTCTTAGAACATATAATTCTAACTACAATAGAGTCTCAAAGACTCTGTAAGTTCTGATAAATTGGACATTTCCTTGCATCTGTCTCTCATCCTACTCAGCTTTATCTACATAATCCATTTTTTCTGCCTCTCCAATCAATCTAAACGCACTATTTTTTGATATTTTATCAGGAAAACAATTACATTTTAAAATTGCTATATTAAAAGGTGATCTGTATTTATTTCTTTGTAGTTCAAATGCCACCTCTTCTGAGATGTGCCTGCAGACTGTTGAATCAGTAGCTCCCTTCTTTCTGTAATATCCTAAGTAGACCACAGAACAGTTAAACAGAAAATTCCATGAGCTACTGTTGCCAAAAAGGATGCTCAATATCATGCAGAGAACTAGAAACCTGCCAAAGCTGCTTTCCAAGGCAGAATCTCTCTTTGCATTCCACCTTCATCCTGAAGATGTTCTTTCTGCCAATACCACAATAAAGTCAGTAGACACAGCTGGCCAGAGAAGGAACACAAATGGACAACTTAAGAAAAGAAATTTGGAAAAATACCTGTGCAGAGACAATACTTTTAATGACATTTGGTCTCATGTTTTCACATGGTTCTTGGAGAAAGAGGATGTGAAGTCTTTTTCTGAATCCTTCTGAATATAATTACATCATCACACATAAATACATATTAATAAACTGGTAGCTATTCATTGTAAAGTGTGGAATCAGGCAGTCTTAAATTACATGTATGGTTATGCCATTATAAATTTTAAGTTAAAATCCTCATAGTAATTGCAAAAAGACATCTGGCTTATTTGGACTATATATCACTTATAAGAAGAGTATGGCATCCAGTCAAAGACAAATTCTTAATTTTGTCTCTCTCATTTCTGACTGGGTGCACTAATCAGTGCATAAGCACATCACTTAATTATGGCACTTACTGCTGTATTATAATTACATAATTGAGTTTTTATTGTGTTATGTATTCCTAGAAATAGCAACTATATTATGTACCTTTATCTGTATGTACAAGAAAGAACACTTGCTTCAAATCAAGCCAGTGATAGAACCCACAGCCTTGACCATACTTGACAGTTGTAGGGATGGACATGAATGTTAGATCAGTGAGTCACTTCCCTAATATTTTAGACTTCAGATATATAACATATTTTTATTCTTTTTCTGTGGCTAAAACTGTGAAAGTTAAAGGCCAGAGATAAGCATTTGTCATGATGACCTCGAAGTTTATTGCATGTTTTGTGTGTGTGTATTTGTTTTAGTAAATTTTGTTTTTGTTTAAGCTTGTCTGAACTGAACAAAAAAATTAAATTGAGGTATAAAAGAAATGAAAGGTAGTAACAGGAAAACAAAATCCTAATGGAGTTATTCTTAAAGACTATATCATTCCTACCTTTGGGTTTCAGGAGACTTCTAAAATCTGTTTAAATTAGTTTGAGATGTGTTTCTGTTACTTATAGCCATACAATTCCTATGTAACATGGGAGGTGGATGGGTATTCCCAAACAGGAAGGGTTTCCAATTAAAATTTACCAGGCTGTAAATATATCTTATTCACACTAGTGTGTATAAGGAAAAAAAAATCTAAGTGAAAAATAAATGAGAATCTCATGGAAATTCAAAAACAGAAAATCTAAACCTTATGACAACTGTCATCAGGCAGGCCTCTCTTGGGAGTGTAGGATGATTGTTCATGGCATCTGTGCTTTCTTCTTTATATCTGATACATTTCCTTTTTTGATTAATTTGTTTTTGCTTATCGTTTATGGATCCTGTTTTGCTAAATCATTGGCTTGCATGTGGCATTACGAAGGCATGGAATTACCCCTTGAGCTCCTGGAATGAAAAGAACTACAATAACAATTATAGATAACAGAACACTTATTATTTTCATGTCTACTCATACATTTCGAACACAGAAAGATGACAGAGGGTCCACCCATCATGCAATCCATTAGAGTCAGAAGCTAGCTGTGTGGAGGACTCGTTCCATGGGAAGTCCATTTTGGTGACGGTGCTGGAAGCAGTAGTCCCTCAGTCCCATTTCCAGCAATAGCAGCCGAGCAGTCCCAGTAACAGCATCCCAGCATCAATAACGTTGGTGTGAGAGGCTTGGTCTGTGCATCACAATGAGAGCAGCAGTGTCTTCATGGCTCTACTTTATGGTTTCATTATTAATAGAAATTTCTCTAATCTGGAGCCTGCAAACTGGTCTGCCAAACTCCCAAAGTAACTATGAGTTACATGGTCTGGGTAAGAATTCCTTTAAATTATCCAGAGGTAGTTTCTCTTTACCTGCAGCTCATAATGTTGATTATTAATAGTGCCTCTAGGCCAGGGATTGGCAAACCTTTTCTGTAGAAGGCCAGATAGCAAATATTTTAGGCTTTGCTGGCCACATGCAGGCATATTCTTCATTATTATTGCCATTGTGTGTTTTGTGGTGTGTGTGTGTGTGTGTGTGTGTGTGTGTGTGTGTGTGTGTACCTCATGCACTGTACAAATAATAGGTTGTAGATTGCAAATCCCTGGTCTAAGCTTTTAGCACTACTTCTCCTTACCTCAGGCTCTTAGTTACCTAATTCCAGCATGCAGAGAAATCTATTTGGTGCCATTAATCTTCTTGAGGAGAGCTGTTTCTAAAGGTAGCTTCACAGTGTGCTCTTGTAGCCAGTTGACCTTCCCCTAAGGAAAGCTAGGGAGGAATGCTGAAGCCAAGAGTTACTACTGGCATAAGTGCAACTACATGGAGAAAATGCCTGGGCTGTGCCAGCCTGACTGCCTCTAATCTCCCAAGCAAAGCCTGTCCCAGGAGCCACATGACCTAAGCAATCCGTCTAGTTGCCAAGCACATAACTGAGCTATAAGGGCAAAAGCGAAGAACCAACAACATACAGATTGAGTGTGCTTATTACATATTTTAAACGGGAGAGAGATCCAAGTTGGCCGATTAGCAACAGCTCAGGAATGTAGCTCCCAGTGAAAGCGCAGAGAATGAGTGGACGC
>PVKP010024158.1:0-35350 GCA_004027715.1 Plecturocebus donacophilus | reverse complement strand
ATTTTCCGCGCACGTGGAGCCCGGAGCACGTGTTCTGGCCCGGTCGCTTCTGGGGCCGGCGAGCTGACCCCTCTCCCGCGTCGAGGGTCGGGTGTGGGGGGTCCCTGCTGCAGGATGGGTTTGTGACGGCTGAGGAGGGGACAGTGGGTGAGCGAAAGTGAAATGCTAATGAGAGCTTGAACTCCCCACCCTTGCGTCCCAGTTCTGAGATCAGAGGCCTTCGGGGCTGGCAGTCCAACACCTTCACTATAAAAATTTCTTAAAAAAAAAAAAACAGCCGTCCAAACAGAAATGATATAAAGAGCAGCAGTGGAATTCCCCCCCCCCCCGCTCCCACTTTAATTTGAAGTAGGGTGTGTGGTGTGTGTGTGTGTTTGGGCAAGATAGGCTGCCAGAGACATGATTACTATATTAGTGATTCAAAATATATGTTTGAGCTCAAGAAAGGAAGCCGCACGTGCGCGCACACACACCACACAAACGCACACACACACAGCAGCAGCCCCAGCAGCCGAGGTAGCAGCTCTGCTGTTTCCCATCGGATTAAATACGATCATCTTAGTCATTAACATATTATGTTGTTCATGCACTGCTGTACAATTTGATTCTCCACATTCAAAATATTTTCAGATCATAACAACCAAAGGTTCATTCACATTTCTCTCATTTTACAGCACAGCATCTCAGAGCTGGAAGGAGCTTTTCCAGCTCCTCCAACCCCCTCATTTTACAGATGAGGAAATTGAGGCCTAGAAACTTGTGTGTTGCCCAGGTCTTCTATGAAAGAGGCAGAGCGTGGGGGCTGCTAGGTTTTCTGTGTCTTGGAGGTCTTTCCCTGACATCACGGCCGCCTTTCCCCTTTCTTCTTTTCTTGTGAAACGACAGGTTATTGGGGACCTGGTTTTCACCCCAGGAGATTTGAAAAGGTCACTTACCATTTCTAGGCCTTTCTTTCATGGTCTGGAAACATGGGACTCAGATTTTCAAATGTCTGCACTTTTTTTTTTTTTTTTTTTTTGACAATAATCAGTTCCGGCATCCTGTGTCAGCCCAAAGGTTGGGGGTGGTGAGCAGCAAGGTGTCCATCACCTCACTTGTCCTTTACCCCTCTTGGGAACTGGAAAGCTTCACTCCTAGTAATGCTCCACTCTTAAGTACATATAGACAGATTATGTCCTTAGATGGGAGAGCATCTAGTTTCTTGTCTAATGACTTGAGGCTCTAAAGATGCCAGATTTAATAGTTTGGAGATCCACAGGAGCTCAGGGCAGGGGGAGGGATAGACAGTAAAACACGGAGGAGGATAGGAGTGATGAGAGTGTTTTAATAAACACAGTCAAATGCTTTGGGAGCAAGTGGGCTCAATAAACATTTACTCAATGCCTACTGTGTGCCAGGTACACAGTGTGTCCCCAACGTACATTTCTTTTCTTTTTCCTTTTTTGAGACAGTCTCACTCTGTAGCCCAGGCTGGAGTGCAGTGGTGGATCTCGGCTCAGTGAAACCTCTGCCTCCCGGGTTCAAACGATTCTCCTGCCTCAGCCTCCCTAGTAGCTGGGATTACAGGTGCCCACCACCATGCCTAGCTAATTTTTTGTATTTTTAGTAGAGACGGGGTTTCACCATGTTGGCCAGGCTAGTCTTGAATTCCTTACCTCATGATTCGCCCACCTCGGCCTCCCAAAGTGCTGGGATTACAGAGGTGAGCCACCGCACCCGGCCCCAGTGTACATTTCTTAAAGAAAAAATTGGAGCCAAGAGAAAGGTATGTTCAGGAAACTTATTGGGATGTGAAGGAAGAAGCAATCTGTCCAGTGGGAAATGGGTAAGAAGGACTTTGCCCAGCAAGAAGGGATTTTGAGTGGAGCCTAAAAGGAGGAGAGGAATTCAAGGTGGAGAGATATATTCAATTGCTATGTAGAGAATGAAGATGAATTTAGGCCAGGTGCAGTGGCTCATGCCTGTAACCCCAGGACTTTGGGAGGCCAAGGTGGGGAGATCACCTGAGGTCAGAAGTTGAAGACCAGCCTGGCCAACATGGTAAAACCCTGTCTCTACTAAAAATACAAAAAAATTAGCTGGGTGTGGTCGTGCACACCTGTAGTCCCAGCTACTCGGGAGGCTGACGCAGGAGAATTGCTTGAACCCAGGAGGTGGAGATTGCAGAGAGCTGAGATAGCGCCACTGCACTCCAGCCTGGACAACAGTGCAAGACTCCACCTCACAAAAAAAAAAAAAAAAAAAAAAGAAGTCCAACCTCACTAGGTTGTTTGAGAAGGGAAACAGGTTAATGGATATAGACCACTTAGCAGAATGTCTGGTACAGGTAGCATCCAGTAAATAGTAGCTAGTGTTAAAATATGTGAAGATGGAACTGGAAAGGGGGATACTGGGGCCGAATTATGGGTAACGTGACTTTAGGTCTATCCAGTGGATAAAGAGGAGCCAATGAAGGCTGTTGAGACTGATAGGATCATAAAAAAACATAGCGATTACTATGTGCTGTTTTATGTACACTTTATTTATTTCTCTTTTTGAGATGGAGTTTCACTCTGTCACCCAGGCCTGAGTGCCTGGTGCGATCTCGGCTCACTGCAACCTCTGCCTCCCAGGTTCAAGCGATTCATAGCTGGGATTACAGGCGCGCACCACTACACCCGGCTAATTTTTGTATTTTTAGTAGAGACGGGGTTTCGCCACGTCGGTCAGGCTGGTCTAGAACTCCTGACCTTGTGTTCCACCCGCCTTGGCCTCCAAAAGTGCTGGGATTACAGGCATGAGCCACCGCACCCAGCCTTTTATGTACACTTTAAATGAACCCTGTAATCTTATTAGAAAAACTGTTAGCTGAGCTGAGTGCCTCATATCTATAATCCTAGTTCTTAGGAGGGACAAGGTAGGAGGATTGCTTGAGTCCAGGAGTTTGAGGCTGCAGTGAGCTATGATTGTACCATTGCACTCCAGTTTGGGCAACAGAAAAAAAAAAAAAGGAGAAAAACGGTTATCCTCATTTCACAAGTGAGAAATCTGAAGCACAGAGAGGTTCAGAAGCTACCCTAGGTCACTCAGCTAGTAAGTAGAATAGAATAAGCAGAATTCAAACCCAGACCATCTGATTTCAGAGCCTGTCTACCTACCCATTCTGCTACACTGCCTCAGTCAGGAATGTTGAAAGAGATATTAAAAAGAAAAAGTATCTCCCTCATTTAATAATTAGTCCAACAAACATTTGCTGAATGCGTAGCTACGTGTTAAGGGTTAGAAATCATTCATTTATTTACCAAATCCTCATGGAGTCTTACCAAGTGCAAGGCTCTGTTCCAGGTGCTGGCTCTGAGCAAATCCAAGTCCTTGCCCACCAGGAGCTTATGTTAAACACAATGATTAAGGCATGGTTTTTGCTCTCAAAGAACCAAAATGTTATGTGATGTGATTTGCAATTGGATAGAAGGTTAGAAGCAGAGCAGACTATTTTAGTAAGAGTTGACATCGGGAAAAGGTCTTTCTTAGCTCTAACTAATATGAAACATTGGGTCATTTTGTGATATTCATCTTTATGTACCAATGACTTATTTATTCAACTAACATTTTGGGGCCTTAATAGATAAGCAGAACTAGATAACACGCTTGTCTCTGAGAATAACACAGAGGAATCAGACGTGATAGCTGGCTGCCCTGGTGACTCCCTTAGTTTGGCTGGGAGTCAAATTCTTACAGCAATCTTTACAAGGCAGGTTAAGTGATACTGTGCTATGCACAGAGAGGTTGCAGGCTATGGAGGCCTTTTAATGTACAATTATCTAATTTGACCTGTCCCCTTTTCCCCAAATCTGTTGAAGTACTCCGTGAAAGGGATTACTGTCGGATGAATAAACTGAGGCTTTGGGAGGGGAGATGTCCAGTTCAAGGTGATCAGCTGGTGACTGGAAATGCAGGGATGCATGTTTACACAGCCTGATTCCCAGGCCTTCCACCCTCCGGCACAGTGAAGTACTCTGTGCAATGTGATTGAGGTGTTTTCTTTTGTTTTTTTGTTTTTTAGACGGGGTCTTGCTCTGTCGCCTAGGCTGGAGTACAGTGGTGCAATCTCAGCAATTCTCTGCCTCAGCCTCTGGAGTAGCTGGAGCAGTACAGACGCCCACCGCCATGCCCAGCTAATTTTTTTTTGTATTTTTAGTAGAGACGGGGTTTCATCGTCTTGGCCAGGCTGGTCTCGAACTCTTGACCTCAGGTGACTCACCTGCTTCAGCCTCCCAAAGTGCTCGGCCGTGATTGAGATTTAAAAAAAATCTCTTTTTAAAGGGGGGAAACTGATTTCTTTCAGGCACAGGCCCTGTAGATGAAGCTAAGTAATTTCTTTTCTGGGGACACTCCATGAGGCCTTGACACTAGGAAAAACCCTGGTCTTCTCCCGGCCTCTCTGGTCCTGAGTCTGGATTTTGCCTGAACTAGGTGGGGCCCAATCCTGATTATACTTCCAAGTTCAGAGGCCACCTTTGCCCAAGGTGACTGCAGCCTGCCTGAGAAATTGTGCTTCCTCCAGCAAATCCCCCAACCCCCCGGCCCCCTCCTCCTTCCTCCGGCAGACACCCTCTCTCAACAACCACCCAACTCCTGCCTGGGTACGTGGTGGGAGGGATTCACCTTCGTTTTGGCTGGATGTTCACAAGATAAAGACATGACACCTTATAGTTAACATTAATTGTAGCTGTGTTCATCCCTGCACACTTCCCAGGCCCTCCTGTGTAATTTGAGTCCCAAAATAGCCCACCTCATGATATAATCTTAGATAAGTTTTCCAGGGGTGACGTCTTTCCTCTATAGCAATCTGTGTCATCAGCGCCTCTACAAAACTTCGGGGTTTCTCTCGCACCTCTGTAAAATTCTTGCTTGCTGCCAGAGAGGGTGAGAGAATAAGGGGAAGGGGTTCCTGCAGGCCCACGGGGAGGAGAGGCAGAGATTCTAGGACTGAACGACTTGAACAGCCTGCCCCTCTGATCCGCTCAACTGCCCCACGGTATGCATACACTGATTTCTCTCACCTGTGTCGGAAATTTACCTATGGCTTTCATCTGTTAATTCAATGGCTGTTTATGGAGCACCTAATTCTGTACTAGGCAAGTTCCTGCCCCCACAGACCTTCCAGACTCAGGGGCTTTGCTACTCCCCGAGCCTTGGAGGTACAGAGGTTCCCCGTCCCTGAAGGTCTTGCCACTGCACCATTTTCTCTGATTTGGTGATTCCTGGCTTTTTCACCTCCCTGCTGCTCCTTCTCAGTCTCCTTCGTCTGCCCCTGAAACCTGGGTGTTCCTCGAGGCTCTGACCCGGCCTTCCCGCCTTTCCCATCTCACCCGTCCCTGGGCAGTCTCGCTTCCCAGTGCTTGGACGACTCTAGCTCAACTCCAGAACCCTCTCCTCAATCCACGCCAGTTCATCAGGCTGCCTGCTGGTCATCGACACTCGAACATCCCCCAGCTGCCTACAAGACAACATGCCCCAAATGGTACCTGCCAGCCCCTTCTCCTGTGCCCCCCACGCACGCTCCTCCTCCTGTGTTTACCACGCCCAGAATGACCCAGCCCTCCACTTGCCAGCCTCCATCTCACCAACATGGGAAACTGGCGCTCATTTGGACTCTTTCCCTTCCCTCAGGCCACCAGGCCAGAAGGGGCTTCCTCTGGGCCAGGGTGTAATGTGATGTGGGATGACATGGCGTGGTTCTGGCACTGTCCTTCCCTCCTTCCCTGACGCCACTCCGCACTCCTCTCTTCCCGGACATCCTTGCAAGAGCCTCCTGACTGGGTTCCCTAACCAGATTCTCCCCTCAGATCTTTTCTTTTCTTTTTTTTTTTTTGAGATGGAGTTTCCCTCGTTGCCCAGGCTGGAGTGCAGTGGCGCGATCTCTGGTCACTGCATCCTCTGCCTCCCGGGTTCAAGTGATTCTCCTGTCTCAGCCTCCTCAGTAGTGAGGATTACAGGTGCCTGCCACCACACCTGGCTAATTTTTGTATTTTTAATAGAGACAGGGTTTTATCATATTGGTCAGGCTGGTCTCAAACTCCTGACCTCAGGAGATCCACTTACCTAGGCCTCCCAAAGTGCTGGGATTACAGGCGTGAGCTACTGCCCTGGCCCCTCAGATCTGTTCTAAAAGCCAAACACCATTATGTCATTTCCCTGCACAAAACCCTTTCAAGGGTCCTCATCCCCATAGGCTACAGCCCAAGTGCCTCGAGGCTATTCATGATTCAGAGCTGCTTTTCTTCCCCTCCCCCAGCTCCCGCTGCTACCATATGTTTCTCCCCAGCCAGGGAGACTCTTCTGGCTCCTTTCATCTTTAGCCAGGTGGTCGCTCCCTCTGCAGAGTCTCTCCTGCGCCTCTAAGTCCGGGTGAGGGGTTCTTCCTTGCTTCCCACCAGCCCTGTCTGAGCACCCAGGCTCTGAGTTCTCATGATCTGTCTTCCCCAACAGTTGTGAGTTCCTTGAGGGTGGAACTGTCATATTCATTAGGGTGTTCCCAGATGTTAGGCCCTAATCCCTAGATTTTCACCCCAGGTCCCTCGCCATCACCCTCTTTTTCTTTTTTTTTTGGGGGAGGGACGGAGTCTTACTCTGTCACCAGGCTGGAGTGCAGTGATGCGATCTAGGCTCACTGCAACCTCCACCTCCGAGGTTCAAGCGATTCTCCAGCCTCAGCCTCCTGAGTAGCTGGGACTACAGGTGCACGTCATCACACCTAGCTGATTTTTGTATTTTTAGGAGAGACAGGTTTTCACTATGTTAACCAGGATGGTCTCGATCTCTTGACCTTGTGATCTGTCCCCCTTGGCCTCCCAAAGTGCTGAGATTACAGACAGGTGTGAGCTACCACGCCTGGCCTCCTCACCCACTTTACCACAAACTGATCAAGAATTCTTTCATAAAGCTTAGTAGGGTTTCCTCTCTCCTCCTGCCATAGATACAGTAGGAAGATAACGAATAAGAACCCGAATGCCAAAGACAACTTAATTAAACATGAGTCTTTTCAGCCATTCTGTTGCACAGTGTGACTGTGTGTGTGTGTGTGTGTGTGTGAGAGAGAGAGAGAGAGAGAGAGATAGAGAATATATCTATGTGTGGTAGGGTATACAACACAGTGGACATTTTTTTCTTTTTAGAGACAGGATCTCGCTCTGTTGCCCAGGCTAGAGTGCAGTGAGCAGCCACAGGTCACTGCAACCTTGAACTCTTGGCCTGAAGTGATCCCACCTCAGCCTCCTGAGTAGCTGGGATTACAGGCTGTAGTCACTGTGCCTGGCCCTGGTGGACATTTTTGATTATCTTTAAAGATGAAGAAGGATTTCAGCATCCACGTCCTCCTGGGATGCACAGTCCAAAGGAGGCCTTTTCTCCAGCCAATCGGGGTGGAGGACCAGCATCAGGAAGAGAGAGGGTTTAATCCAAGGCCTGCCTAGGAAGAGGCCCAAGGGTTTGGTGCTTCTCCCTGCCTGGAGACTCCTCATACTGGGGTTTTGCACCATACTGGTCATGCTGGTATCGAACTCCTGACCTCTAATTAGGTGATCCACCTATATACTTTGGGAGGTGCCTTGGCCTTCCAAAGTGCTTGAAGGGCTGGAGGAGGATATTCCAGGTGGTAGCTGATGGTAGGGAAACAGACCTGGTACTCACAGAGTTGAGTGGATGAAGAGTGAGTGAGTGAGTGAATAAATGTAGTGCTCAAGGCAAATGCAGACTAAACTAATTGATTAGGTCATGGTGTGTGTGTGTGTGTGTGTGTAAGTACATGTATGCGTATGTGCGTACCTGTGTGTGAATAGGTATATGTATGTGTATTTCAGGGATAGGAAAATGACAGGGAGCCAGAAATCCAGGTTGTCTCACAGATGCTCTTGAATCCTTGAATTCCAGGCTGAGTCTGCACTTTGTTTCCACTTGGGAGCCATGGAAGGTGTGTGAGCTGGGGAATGGCAGGATAAAAATGATGCTTGAGATGGATGCGCCTGACTGAGAGCATGGGATGGACCGGAGGTGGGGAGAGCCCGCAGTGAGCTCCAATGACATTTAGCGTTAAAGAGGGCTGTCAGGTTCTGAGACTGGGGAGGTTTCGGGAGGGAAGCTCAGGGAGGCGTGGGGCCTTTTCAAGGTCAGGAGTTCAAGATCAGCCTGGCCACCATGGTGAAAACCCGTCTCTACTAAAAATAAAAAAATTAGCCGGGCATGGTTGCAGGTGCCTGTAATCCCAGCTACTCGGGAGGCTGACGCGGGAGACTTGCTTGAACCTGGGAGGCGGAGGTTGCAGTGAGCCGAGATCATGCCACTGCACTCCAGCCTGGGTGACAGAGTGAGATTCTGACTCAAAAAAAAAAATTATTCCTTTACTTGGCCAACACCTTCAGCACTCTGTCGCTTGCTGGTGGCCATCACAGGACAGGCGCATCCTGGAAGAGGGTGGGTGAGGTGAGGGAGGGGAGCTCTCCCGTAGATGACGTGCTTCGTCAGCAAGTTATCAGTTTGATGGTGCAGAGAGATTACCCCGAGGAGGGCAGAACACAGGATGAGCAGGTTTCAAAGGAAAGGAGGCCTTTGCAGCAACAAGTCCTCACGGACGGGGCAGGTGGCGGTAAAGGAGGCCGTTTCTGCCAGAAATGGAAGGTAGCGATGGGCGAGGTGGAGGTGGGTGTTATCTGGTCAAGACTCCTGGGAATGGACTGAGCTTCTTCTCTCTCATGCCCTGCTGCTTGGCCTGGGCCACAGGAATACAAAAAACAAAGAAAGCAGTAGTGATGTCTCTGCCCCTTGCTAGTCCCTTGCCAAGCAGTTCCCGTAATTTTACTTCTCATGACAATTCAGTGCTATTATCCTCAGTTCTCTAGATCAGCTGAGAGAGGTCAAGTAACTTGTCCAGGCTCAATAGAGTAAGTAGCAGAGTCTGGACCACAGCCCACGTGTGTCTGACTCAGAGCTTGTGACTTTTCCACCTTCCCACATGGCCTGGAGGAGAGAAGAGAGGAAGGTTAGAAGAAGAGGGAAGGTGGAAGGTTAGGAAGGAGGGGAGGGACAGGGTGTACAGCTCAAGGGTGGGGCTTTCTCTGCAGGGCCAGAAGGTTCTAGAATGCCCCAGAACAAAGCTGTCGGCTCTGACACTCTAGAGGGGCTCGCTCTCTATGTGAAAGTTATGAATTCTTCCTTCTGCTCCCAGCCAGGAGAAAACTCAGCTGTCGAGTGGGGATGGAGAATGTCTCCTGATATGATGGTTTCAATGTCCTTAGCCACACTCAGACGTTGCCCTGTTTGTCATGTTTGTATGGTGGTGGGGAGGGATCAGGAGTAGCCAAGACTTAAAACTGGACCCTGGAGGCAGGGACCGAGAAGGATGTGGGAACAAAGACCAGTTGGGGTCCAACCTGTCTTTGGGGATTACAGGGGCCTCCTGTGACCGTGGCTATAGATGGTGGTGGGGGTGCCATGCAGCTGGCAGGAGTAGGGACTCTGGCGCAAGGTGACTAGAGTGCTGAGTGGGTGCCATGCATGGTAGGAAAGGGAGCGCTGCTGTGTCATGGAGATCCGGGTCTGTAGACAGGAGGATGGCAGCCAGTGCTCAGAAATGTCATCTGGATTCTGGGAAGGGGATTGGCCTGAAAGAGGCAGGGGAAGAGGGGGCTGGGTACTGCACTGGTCCTAGCATTTGGCCTGGGCAGAGATCTTATTGCAGAAGCAAGGGAAGAAGGTAGAGCTGGATCTCAGAATGAAAGGAGGAGCAAATAGTAGACTCAAGAGTCTTATGCAGAGGCGCTAGATAGGCTTGGGCCTGTGCCATAGCTGCATGTGGGGCAGAAGGACCGGCAGAACCCAAGAACTCCGAGCTCAAGTGATCCTACTACCTCAGCCTCTGGAGTAGCTGGGACTACAGGCACATGCCTGTATGTACCACACTTGGCTAATTAAAAAAAAAAATTGGGGGCTGGGTGTGGTGCCTCATGCCCGTAATCTCAGGACTTTGAGAGGCCGAGTTGGGCAGATCACTTGAGGTCAAGAGTTTGAGGCCAGCTTGGCCAACATGGTGAAACCCAGTCTCTACTAAAAATACAAAAATTAGCCAGGTGTGGTGGCACATGCTTGTAATCCCAGCTACCAAGGAGGCTGAGGCACGAGAATTGCTTGAACCTGGGAGCAGAGGTTGCAGCGAGTGGAGATTGCACCACTGCACTCCAACCTGGGTGACAGAGTGAGATTCTGTCTCAGAAAAAAAAAAAAAATTGTAGAGACAGGGTCTTGCTATGTTGCCCAGGCTAAGACATACATTTTGTGTATTCCTTTTCTGCACCCATCTTGAGTCGCTCCTTGCCGAAGAGGGGCCTGAGGATCAGTGTTCTCTTAGGGTATGCCATCCACATGCAACAGTGATTTAGAGCAAGAAGAGACCCAGCCTCTCCTTCATTTTACTCGAAGGAAACTGAGGCACAGAGGGGCTGAGAGACTCCCCTTAGGTCCAGGGGCTCAGGAGAGAGTGGGGACAGAATCCAGGCTGCAGACCCCCAGCCAGCGCTCCCTTCCTCTGCATCCCTCACCCATCTGGACTTGCCATGGTAACTAAGCCTCCTCCAGTGTGGGAAGCAGTTACCTAGCAACTTCTCCTAACCAGGTTATCGCCGAGGGAGTGAGAAACCACATGCTGCCTGCCCTGGGGAATTTAGATGTGTAGAAATGGGATCGCCCACATCACAGTGTGGCCACAAATGACCCTGCATAGAGCCATGCGTGAAAGCCCCTGTAGAGGAGAGTCTCACATCAGGATGAGTGAGTCTTGGGGATAATGGCACAAACCCGGACTGGCTGAGGCGTCCACCCCTGCAGTGGATGCAGGACCTCACTGTGTACCGTGCTGGTTTCTCTGAACAGCATGGAACCTGTCCCCATTGACTTGCTGGCTCAGTGTGGATGGGGATCCATAGAGGAAGAAGACTGATGGAAAGGCTGTGTCTGTGTCCTTGCAGGCGTCTCACTGTGGCGGTGGAAATGGCAGGGGAGCTGTGCTCCTTCATGCTCCTCTTGTTCCCTAATTATATCAAGAATTATATTTATGAAGTGACATGATTGTAAAGTGACTCTTCCTCTAATGTTCCCTGTATATTGGTTTTGACAGCCATTCCGCCGACCCTCACCTGCTTCTTCCTGTGGGCAGAGCCCTGCCTGGGTTCCCAGGTTCTGCCTCCGGAAGGGCCCTACCAATTGGCCTAAGCCAGTTATAGTGGCCTGGTTCTCTTGGAAATGGCTGGTTTAAGAACAGCATGGGATCCAGTCTTGCTAGTGGGATCTGTGTGAATGCCTGTTGAAGGACTTCCAGGAAGAAAAGGGTTTCCTCATTAATTAGAATTGGGAGACAATGTGCCCCTTCTCCATTAGACATTGTCACGTCTGCATGTGATGTCTGGAACTGCAACAGCCACTGGGAAGAGACACCACTGACGCTCAGAGGCAGCACTGATGCATCACTGGGCCATTGTGTTAAGCCAGTCAATAGCTACCTTGTCTCTGGACTTCTCATGAAGAGAAATCATAAGCCTCTTGTTCTGGAGTGTTTTGGACAGGACTCTGCTTCCAGCTCACTTGCTTTGCACTAGTCTGAGTGGGGCGCTGAATAGATGCCTTAACAAGTCTTGGTATCAAAGGTAAAGGACCCAAAGAAAACAAACGTCCCATATCTTGATGATTTACTAAATCAAAGATATGACTCCCTGATCCTTTATCTCCTTAGTTGGAACTGAAATCGGACTAACAGCTGCATGCCTAGCTCTTGCAGGTCTGAATAGACTTCTCCCTAAAGAGCCTGACATGACAGCGTCCCTGGTATTCCCAGCGTCTGACACGTTTCATTCATTCATTCATTCATTCATTCATTCATTCATTCATTCATTCATTCATTCATGTGGTGGTGTGCTGGAGCTGGCTCCTATCTGCCCATGAAAAACAACTGTGCACATCTCTTCCCAACTCTGAGTTCAATGATGTCATGTTGGTAGCCTGAAATCTGCCATGGTGGGAGTTGTTCTTTTTTAAGTAGATTTTTTTTTCAGCAGTTTTAGGATCACAGCAAAATGGAACAGAAGAAACAGGGAGTTCCCATATACCCCTTGTCCCCACACACGCACAGCCTCCCCCACTGTCAACATCCTCCAGCAGAGTGATATATTTGTTACGATTGTTGAGCCTACGTTGACACATCATAATCACCCAGAATGCATAGTTTACATTAGGGTTCACTTAGCGTGTTGTGCATTCTATGTGTTTTGAAAAATGTGTCATGCCACGTGTCTATCGTTGTGGAATCACACAAAGGAGTTTCACTGCCCTAAAAATCCTCGTGCTCTGCATATTCGTCCTTCCCTCCCTCAACCCTTCCAACCACTGATCTTTTTACTGCCTCTCTAGTTTTTCTTTTTCCAGTATGCCGTGTAGTTGGAACCATACAGCGTGTAGCCTTTTCATATTGGCTTATTTCACATAGCAATATGCATTTAATGGCTGGTGGCTCACACCTGTAATCCCACCACTTTGGGAGGCCGAGGTGGGTGGATCACCTGAGGTCAGGAGTTTGAAACCAGGCTGGCCAACATGGTGAAAACCCATCTCTACTCAAAAAAAAAAAGAAAAAATATCAGCCAGTCATGGTGGTGGGCACCTGTAATCCCAGCTACTCGGGAAGCTGAGGCAGGAGAATTGCTTGAACCCGGGAGGTGGAAGTTGCAGTGAGTCGAGATCACACCACTGAACTCCAGCTTGGGTGACAGAGTGAAACTCCATCTCAAAATAATAATAATAATAATAACAATAATATACATTTAAGGATTCTCATCTTTTCATAGCTTGGTAGCTCATTTCTTTCTGAATACTATTCTATTGTCCGGAGGTACCACAGTTTATTTATTCATTCCCCTATTGTAGGTCATTTTGGTTTCTTCTAAGTTTTGGCAATTATGAATAAAGCCACTATAAATATCCACGTCCAGGTCTTTGTGTGGATGTTTTCAACACCTTTCGGTAAATACCAAGGAGTATGAATGCTGGATCCTATGGTAAGACTAAGTTTAGTTTTGTAAGGAACCGCCAAATTCTCTTCTAAAGTGGCTGTGCCATTTTGCCTTCCCACCATCAATGAATGAGGGTTCCTGTTGCTCCACATCATCACCAGCATTTGGTTTTGTCAGCGTTTTAGATAAGGGGCATTCTTACAGGTGTGTGGCGATATTCCACTGTTTTAATTTGCATTTTCCTAACGACACATGATACTGAGCATCTTTTTATCTCTTCACTTGCCATCTGTATCTTCTTCCATGAGTTGTCTGTTCATGTCTTTTTCCCATTTTCAAATCGGGCTATTCATTTTCTTATTGTTGAGTTTTAAGAGTTCTTTGTGTATTTTGGATCACAGTCCTTTATCAGATATGTCTTCCATATATATGCTCTCCTGGTCTGTGATTTGTCTTCTCATTCTCTTGGCACATGGTGGGAGTGTTTACACCACAGAATTGGCAAATACTACAAGTCAGGGCTTCCTTTCAGAGAGAGCCAATTATTAGACCTTTACCAGGACACCACTGCATCCAGGGGTCAACCATTTGTTGAGTGCACTGCTTGCCTTTGACCTCAAAAATATCTGGTCTAGTGGAGGAGGCAGATCAGTGATTCACTGACAATGGTGTTCTGAGTATTGGGACAGAGGGAGAACAAGGTTACTACAGGAACATAACCGGGGGTGGGTACTTATGTCAACCATAATGTTGGAATGGTTTCCCAGTGGAGACCTGGGGCCCTGAGCTAATGATTTCAAAGTCAGTAACAGTTGTCTGGACCCGTGCTGCCCAATAGGCAGCCCCTTGCCACATGTGGCTATTTCAGTTATTCGTATTAGCCACATTTCAAGTGTTCAGTAGCCACGTGTGGCTAGTGGCTATCACACTGGACAGAGCAGATACAGAGCTTTTCCCTCATCACAGAAAGTCCTAATTGACAGCATTTGTCTAGACAAAACTGGGAGAAAGGATTCCAGGCAAAAAGAACACAATGTAGGAGACTCAGAGGTCTGAGAAAACATGACTCATTCTGGGAACCACAAATAGTTCTAAGGGACTGAAGTAAAGGGTGTTTGGGACTGCAAAGGTAGAAGATGTGGATGAACAAACAAGGCAGCAGGGAGATCACAAAAGGCCTCCAGTGTGAAGCTAAGGAGGTTAAAGTCCAGCCTGAAAGCTATGGGGAACCCTGAAGGATTTGAGCAGGAGCTTGATGTCATCAGCCTGTCTGTGAATAAGATCTCCCTGGCTGCCCTGGAGGCTGGATTACAGTGGGCCAACCAGGAAGGCAGGGAGACCAGCACTGAGACTATTGTAGTCACCTGGGAAAGCAGTGAGAGAGGTCTGAAGTAAGGCAGTGGCTGGGGAATGAGTGCAGAGAAGGGACAGAGTTGACAGATGTGAAGGACCCAATGGCTGATTGCGTCTGACCCTGAAGAGGTGCTTTGTAAGTATTTGTTGATTTAACGCATGAATTATAGCAAAACTCAAACAGGTCAGTACACACCTACTGGGCTTCTAGGAGGTATCTACTGCACAAATGGCACGGTACAGGGGACACCCTTGGCTTAGTATGGACAGGCTGAAGTGTTGACTTTAGACAAAGCAAACAGTGAATATTTTGACCATGCTAATCTGTTCCCAGTGTGGGCTATTGTGTTTCAGGTTAGCTGGGAGCTAATGATGGCATGTAGGTACATTCCCCTTCTTTTGAGCTGAAGGAGAAAGAGGCAACAGGAAGAGAAAAGAGAGATGACGGAGGGAAGGGCTGGTGTCCCCTGTTCTGTCCGATGGAGGGGGGGCTTGGCTGAGAAGCTCATGGAAGATGCTGCAGAAGGCAGGGTCTAAGCTGTGCCTCTCAGAATTGAGCACAGGCCATTCTCCACTCGACCTCTTCCCCAGTCTCCTTGTCAGGTGGACTACAGAGCAGATCTGCTGTCCTGAAGGATCGGGTCCGTTCACCAGCAGATAAATGAAGTGCGTAGCGGATCCGCGGCATTTGGGTGGGCACTGTCAGCAGAGGACGTGTAGGGCAACAGCATACAACCAGAGTAGGAAGCCTGAGTATACTGGTGCCTAAACACCTAAGACACCAGTTTTCTTCTCTTGGCCTCTTGGAAGTAACCAGAGGAGAATCTGAGGGCAGTGGCTAAAGCTACTAGAACCTGGATATCACTATAAATACGACCTCATTTGCATCTACAGGTCTGTTAGGCCCAAGACATTGAGTTACAAATTGAGTGAATAGATGAGGTGACGCAGGTCCAATCATGCCTTCATAAGAAAAATGTTTATTGAGCCTCTACATGCCATGCACAGTGCTAGATGCTGGGTGTACAATGGTTTACAAAACAGAGGTCACCCCCTGTTCCATGGAGCTTACAACCTAATAGCCATACAGCTCAGTCTGGTGCCATCATCTGTGTACATGCTATTCAGGAACAGCACAGGATTCATGAGATCATCTTGGGGGAAGGATTATTTTAGATCAGGGGGCAGGGGAGGACTGTTTGGAAGTGACATTTAAACCCAGACCTGGGCCAGGCATGGTGGCTCACACCTGTAATCCTCAGTACTTTGGGAGGCAAGGCAGTGGATCACCTGAGGTCAGGAGTTCAAGACCACCCTGGCCAACATGGTGAAACCCCGTCTCTACTAAAAATGCAAAAATTAGCCAGGTGTGGTGGCATGCCATTGTAATCCCTGCTACTCAGGAGGCTGAGGTGGGAGCATCACTTGAATTCGGGAGGCAGAGGCTGCAGTAAGCTGAGATTGCATCACTGCACTCCATCTCAAAACCAACCAACCAACCAACCAACCAACCCAGACCTGGAGATGAATAAGAATTAGCAGGGTTAGCAGGTGAGGAGCAGGGGATGTGCCTCCAGGCAGCAAGAATGGCAAGTGCAAAAGGTTTGGGGACAAATCTTGGCCATTTGGAGGCTGAAAGGCCAGTTGGGCAGGAGCACAAAAGCAAGGAGCGGGGGAGGCAGAAGAGGAGGCTGAGGAGGGAGGCAGGGGCCACATTAGGACTTTGGACTTAAGCCTAAATCCAGCAGGAAGGGGAGTGATGTGATCAGATTTATTTTTACAATGATCACTTTGGCATCTGTGAGGAGGAGAGGATTACAGGAGGGAATGCAGGTAGAGAGGTATGAAAGCTGGCAGTTGCCAAAGGGACAGGTGATGGTGGCATGGCCAAGGTGATGGGGTGAAGGGGAGGAACTGAAGAAGCAGTTTTTAAAAGGAATTGAGACAGGCCAGGCACCGTGGCTCACACCTGTAATCCCAGCACTTTGGGAGGCCAAAGCAGGCAGATCACGAGGTCAAGAGATCAAGATCATCCTGGCCAACATGGTGAAACCCCGTCTCTACTAAAAATATAAAAATTAGCTGGGTGTGGTGGCGCGTGCCTGTAGTCCCAGCTACTTGGGAGGCTGAGGCAGGAGAATCGCTTGAACTCAGGAGGCAGAGGTTGCAGTGAGCCGAGATGGTGCCACTGCACTCCAGCCTGGCAACAGAGCGGGACTTCATCTCAAAAAAAAAAAAAAAGAATTGAGACAATAAAGGTTTTCCTCACACCCTTGCCTTGGTATAGATGGCCTGAAACACTGGCGTTGACAAGGCAAACAGCAAATATTTTGGCCATGTTAATCTGTCCCTAGTGTGGGCTGTTGTGTTTTAGGTTAGCTGGGACCACAGTCCCCTGCCTCAACCAGGGCCACATCTGACCAGAGTCAATTTTCTGTCTAAAGATTTCCTGACAAAGATGACAAAGCTTTCACAACTTCCTTGCTGATGTTTAAAATAATTAAGATGAGGAAACAGTAATTATTGTAGGAAATTCCTATTTGTATTTCATCTGAATTCCTCTCACGTTACTTTTTTTTTATTTTAGAGATAAAGATGCTAAAATAAGTCACCTGTGCCACCAAATATGAACGATGTCATAACGACAGTTCTGAATTGCGCCTGTCCCAAAGCCAAAGCGACCTATGCATGAGCAGCAAAGAAAAACAGCCAAATAGCCTCAGAAAAAGAACCCAATTAGAGTTTTGCTCACTGCAGAGTTCTTTGCCTTTGCCACTTAACGTGTGGACCCAGCACCCGGTATCCTGTTAGAAATTCAGGACCGAGAAGGAAGCTACATTTGAACACAATCCCCAGGCAATTCGTAAGTACTTGACATTTTGAGAAGCACCATGGTTAGGTCATCCTAGCGCCATCTGAAAGTGGGTGGGCAGTGCAGGTGCCAGGTATTTGAAATGCAGTGAGGTGCAGCAAGTGGTTAGGAAACCCCAACTTGTCTAGCAGGAACTGGTTTTTCTCTGGAAGCCCCAAGCTCCCAAGTCACGCAGAGCATCACAGCCAAGCTCGGAGACAATGTGTTGGCTGCTGGTTGTGTGGCTGTTGAGAGGCTCTGGGTGGACCCTTCCCTGGTGCTGAAATGCTGTCAGGTAGAAACTAGGACCTTTGGGGACACACGGGGAGGTGCTCCCCTGGCAGCACCAGAGGCTGAGGGGGCTGAGCTCTCCTCCCCCTCCCTCCGTAGTGTGGACAGTTTGGTTCTTGTCCTCTTCACCTGGCTGCTAAGAGCCCTCCTTGCTTGCGGGTGGTTCGGGTGACTTTCCTGCTTCCTTCTGAATGGAGGCGTGCTGATGGACAGGGCAAGGACACTTTGGCATCTCAGTAAGAAATACTCCGCAGTGGCTTTTGCTAGAACAGAACACCGAGTTCCAGGGGTTCTGAAAGCTCTGCTCATACCGCCTGCCTATGGGGTCAGCTCCCGCAGGCCGACGACCCTGGCATCCCTCGGTCTCGCTCTCACTCTCTACCTGAGAAGCATGTGTCACAGACACCAGACACAGCCTGGCCAAACGAGGACACTTTGTTTCATCGCCGTGTTCTTGAGAAGTCTTTCAAGGCACAAACCTCGATCAGAATCGAATCATGTGCCTCTGTCTAACTGGAGCTGGTCCTCCCACATCATCAGACAACTGGTTGCAGTCTGTGGGCTGTTTAAAGCATACGGTTTGTAAACACCGTAAAATCAAACATTACTTTTGACTTTTATTTACTGTAGCATTTCCCGTTACCTAGCACCAAAATAGCTGAGGAGGTCTTCTCTGCCTTTGTTCTTTCTCCTGTTCTTTTGCTTACACTTCTTTGCTCCTGCCTTCTGCAGCGGTGGTTTCTCCGCTCTGATTCTTCCTCTCCCAGCTTGCCACCCCTCCTCCTGCACGTCTGCCCACCGGCTCCACACTGCTCTCCTCCCTGCGCCCACTCGCGCTCTCCCTTTCCTCTCCCTGTGCTTCTCTCGCTGCCCCTTGATCCTCTGGGGTGTCTTAGCTACCTTTCCTTCTCTCTGCTTTCACTTCCAAAAGCTGCAGGTGCTCCTTACTCACGCTCGACTCCCCCCTGCCTCCACCAGGCTATTTTCTTTTGCCTCCTGATACCCACCACAGAGTCCCTTTTTTCCTCTTTCCTCTAAAGGAAACATGGGGATCAGAGAACTATAGAATCAGAGTCACAAGGGACACTGCTTGTGCTACACTGACAGTTACTTCTGAGTCAGAAAATCTTTCTTCTCCTATCACCTTCAATAATGGCTGCCCCCCCACCCCGTCCCTCCTTAGAGCAGGAGAGGCTGGGGAAGAGAAAACTTCCAGGCTCCCTCACTAACGCTTTCACCCCTCTTTCCTGTCTCAGCACACACACACGCATGCATACAAGTGCACACACATACAATCATACACGTGCACACATGCAGGAATGCGCACACAAGCACACACAAGCACACGTGTGTACACATGCAGGGGTGCACACATATGCATACAAAAGCACATGTGTACACACAGGTGTGCATGCACATGCAAGCACACATGTGCACACACGCAGGGGTGCTCGCCCACACTCACAAACTCTGAATGCCCCGGTGCAGACAGGGTTTGTGCCTGGCCTCCCCTAAGGCCCTGAGCTTCCTCTCCAGTGTCTCTTTCCTCCCCGGCCAGGCTGACCTGTGCTTCGCACCTCCAGGGTGAGCCTTGGACACATGATTCTAGTGTGAGGTGGTGGCGAGGGACAGCCATGGTGGGGTTCCTTGCTCCAAGTGTAACTCTTGGGTGGCGGGAGGGCAGCAATGATCAGACTGAGCAGGAAACTCACGTCAAAGCCAGCTTCCACCTGGGGTCATGTTTAGTCAATCAGTTGACAGTCAATGCTCTTATCAAGTGAGCTTCTTTCCATGCCACTGGGCAGGGCATCTTCAAAACAGAAAATCCAGATGGAAAATGAACAGAGCCCTGAAGACACACCCTTGTAACCATAAAACAATGACTCTAAAATGCAGCATTCTCAGCCAGAGCTTCTCCAAGCACTTTACAAAATCTAAGGTGCTATTTCCTTCATAGCTGGGGAAACAGTTACATTGAGTAAGTTGCTTGGGGACTGTAGAAAAATCTCTTGATTTCCCAGTACTTGGCTCCTCACATTGAACATTCATTTGAAAGACCCAAGGAACACTAATTTGAATTTGATGAAAGTCTCGGCTAGGTGTTGACTAGGAGGCCAGCCTCGCACAGGCAGGGGCTTTCCAACCCAGCCCTGCTTCCACTTCCCCGCCCAGACTTGCTGGGCTGCCCGCGGCACAAAGCTGCACCTTAATTCCTAATGCAGCAGTGCCCACCCCTTGGAGGACAGGAGGAGAGCTGCCTGCAAACCCTCCAGGTGAGCGGGGCTTGCAGGTGAGCTAGGACGTGCCCCACCAAGTTCAACTCCACCCTACTGCTCTGCGTCCAGTGCCAAGGTGTGGTCTTTGCTTAGCTGTTCTCTGAAAATTCCCAAGGCAAGGAGGAAGCAGTCACAGCTCAGGCCAGGACAAAGCCCCATTTCGTTTCCCTGCCCCGCCCCCCAACTCCCCCACTGCCTTCCACACACCCCTGTGGGGAGCAGAAAAGCAAGTGTGAATATTAGTCTCCACCTGAGTTCCCTTTTGCATTATTAACTAATTACCAGCTCAAATGCCAATAAATTACTAGTATAAAAAGTTGTGTGTGTACACTGAGAGACGTAGAGAGATATATGTATATAGAGTCATGGAGTCCAGCCTTTTTTACTTGCCCTCTCTCTTGTGGGCAGCTTCAGACAAAAAGCTTCTGTCCCTCGAAGAGTTCATCGGGTCATGGGTGCCACGTAGTTGGCAGGGAAGAGGCCCAGTTTGTTGTGCAGGCGGCCGGTCCACCAGGATGGGTTGGAGCTGTCCAGGACCTCCACCACCTCCCCGCTGCGGAATCCCAGCTCGTCACCCTCCAGGGCCTCAAAGTCGTACAGCGCCCGGGCCCACCGCACTCGCTGTGGGGAAAGGAAGCACAGAAGAGGCTCTGCTGAGCTGTGGGCTGGCCAGGCAGGGAAGGGTCTGCTGGCTCCTCCCACCACATCCAAGTCCTTTGAGAGCAACATTCCCTGAAGGCTGACCCCTCTGTAACTTTTTAAAAAATTTTTGTAGGTGAGGTGCAGTGGCTCACACCTGTAATCCCTGTACTTTGGGAGGCCAAGGCAGGTGGATCACCTGAGGTCAGGAGTTCAAGACCAGCCTGACCAACAAGGAGAAACCCCATCTCTACTAAAAATACAAAATTAGCTGGGCATGGTGGCACATGCATCTAATCCCAACTCCTTGGGAGGCTGAGACAGGAGAATTGCTTGAACCCAGGAGGTGGAGGTTGCGGTGAGCTGAGATTGCACCATTGCACTCCAGCCTGGGCAACATGAGCAACAAGGTGAAATTCCATCTCAAAAAAAAATGTGTAGAGATGGGGTCTTGCTATGTTGCTGAGGCTGGTTTTGAACCCTTGGCTTCAAGCAATCCTCCTGCCCTGGTCTCCCAAGTAGCTGGAACTACAGGTGTGAGCCACCAGGCCTGGCTATCATGCTCACCAGAACTCACCAGCATTACTCTGGTGACTCAGGACTTTTACCAACAGATGTTATTGTCCAAGGTCCCCAGAGGCTCCCTGAGAATCACTCTCTCCACATCAATAGGTGTATTTTCAGCTTCTTTGAGTGACAGACAGAATGGCAATATGTCCCAAATAACAGCCCTGGGTGTTAGGGCAATCAAGTCACAAGTCAAAATGGATCACAGGCCAGGCACGGTGGCTCATGCCTGTAATCACAGCACTTTGGGAGGCTGAGGGAGGACGGCTGCTTGAGCCCACGAGTTTGAGACCAGCCTGGCCAATGTATCGAGAGCTTATCTCTACAAATAATATACTTAGCTACTTGGGAAGCTAAGGTAGGAGGATTGCCTGAGCCTAGGAGTTTGAATCTGCAGTGAGCCATGATTGTGCCACTGTACTAGAGCCTGAGAGACAGAGTGAGACCCTGTCTCAGCACCCCCTGCTCCCAAAAATAGGAATGATAAAGGCAATGGTAAAGAACTATGATAAAGATGATAAAGAACTAGAACCAAGAACTATGAGAACAGGGAAGGCCTGGCACCAGACTGAGACCATGCTGGCTCAGCCCCAGGCCTCCCCAGACGTGCCAACATCTCTCATCTGATCTATGTGGGCTTTTTTTTTTGTTTTTGAGACAAAGTCTCACTCTGTCGCTCCAGCTGGAGTGCAGTGGTGCGATCTTGGCTCACTGCAATCTCTGTCTCCCAGCAGATGTTATTTCAAGCGATTCTCCTGCCTCAGCCTCCCAAGTAGCTGGGATGACAGGCGCCCGCCACCACGCCCAGCTAATTTTTTGTATTTTTAGTAGAGATGGGGTTTCACCATGTTGGCCAGGCTGGTCTCAAACTCCTGACCTCAGGTGATCCACCCACCTTGGCCTCCCAAAGTGTTGGGATTGCAGGTGTGGGCCACCACACCCGGCCAGATCTGTGTGATTTGAGTCTCTCCTGCCTCATCTCCTCCACTGAGCTCTGTCCTGGGGCCTTTCCCCAGGGATCCCAGAGAGGGATGGCTCCCATACCCCTGCTGCCTGGAGCTGCACTGGGTCTGTGTGTCTCCGATGCATGAGGGCCGTATTCATTTCACTGCCCAGGCCAGCACCACAGTGTCCGTCATTGATGTCAAGGCTGCCTCCTCGGCGTTCCTGGAAACATACAACAGAAGACCCGTCACCCCACTGCCAGGACATCTCCCACAGGCTCCCCCAGTGCCTGGCTCAGATGCCAGCCACACAGCCGGTATATTCCAGGAATACTTACTGATGATGACAATAAAACCTCCACGCTGAGGGGAGGAGGACCTAAGGTCTAAAGGGACCTTAGATTCTGAAGGTAAAGAAGACAAAGGTGGGTTTTATTTATTCAGTCAAAAAATATTTATCAGGCACCTACATGTGTCCAGTAGCAGACACAAGGGAAATATAGCTGGAAAGAGAAGGTCTCTGACTTCATGGAGCTTCCATTTAGAGGAGGAACCATGCACATTTAAGTGGTAAATGAGCAGAGAGAAGAAATGTCTATATCTGCCTGGGAAATCAAGGAAGGCTTCACAGAGGAGGTGATGCTTGAACTCCAGCTTAAAGGAGGAGTAGGACTGGCCAGGGAGGGGCTCATCAGGCAGAGGGATCAGCATGTAAAATGTCACAAAGGCATGAAAGGAAACACAATAGACCATTTGGGTAACTAAGGTAGTGTGGGGTTGCTGGAATGTTTGCACGGGGAGTCGGTGTGCAGGGGGCAGGTAGCAGGGATGAGGCTGGGGAAATAGATTCTGGCAGCTCACAAAGGACTTTGTGTGCCCTGCTAAGGAATTTACGAATGATGTTATCTCGCCGTATTGTCCATGGCAGTAAGCCGCCTGAAATCCCACTGGGAACAAGGCCGGGGGTAGATAGATAGATAGATAGATAGACAGACAGACAGACAGACAGACAGACAGACAAACAACGTTCCGTTATGCATATTAAGTCTTTCTTTCTTGTGGATCTCCACAGCCAGATGGGTTAAGGGGCATGAATAGATTTGGAATTGTGCTGATAGGAAAATGAAGCAATTGTTCACTGAGTCCTCTGGAGAAGAGTGTGTGTGTGTGTGTGTGTGTGTGTGTGTGGCTGGGCCAGGCCTGGAGGCGAGGCAGGTGCTCCTTCTCACTGGACTGCGCCCGCTGCCTTCATCCTAGATACCTGGTGGAAATGGTGGTGCTGCAGATACCGCTGCTGTGGTGGCTGGGGTGCTGGGGCGTACTGCGGAGCCTGTGGCTGGTGCTGCAGGGGAAGGGTCGGGGGGTGATCCGACACCTTCCGGTTCATCGACGGCCGGATTTCTTCTCCCACATCCCCACTGAGGTGTGGGCCTCCCTGGGACCTGCGGTCTAGGCTGTTGCCCCGGCGACCCTGGGAGAGAGAACAGAGATGGTGCAGATGCGTCCTCCTCTCTGATCTGGCTCGGCCCCATGCTCAGCAGTTGTTCTCAGACCCTGCTCATCCTGCCCCCATCCTGGTGGGGTGGGGACAGCTGAAAGAATTGATGCTTCAGACCTTTACATTTTCCAAAGTGGCCTCTGCATTCTCGGATCCTCCCAGTTTTAGGAATTCAGGTCTGGGGTTCACAGACTAACACTTTCTGCCTGGTAGCCATTTAGTCAATTTCCAGGGGTGCTTGTTTTTCTCTGTGTAATCAAGCTGAAACATTCCATTTTACTGACACAATGCCACCCCCTCTTATCACATGTTGCCACATGGCTGGACATCCTACCTTCTAGATAAGCTCCACTGTTGACTTTGCATGATTTTAAACTGTCATTTATAGCCTGGTGATATGGACCCAAACAGCAACATTTTTGCAACACCATGGGAACCAGGCCTGCCGCTGGGCGTGGGGGAAGAAGCCAGGCCTTTCTCCCTAACGTTACAACAGAAATACCCTGTTGTTATTTTCATGTAACAAACAATCACATGCGGCCCTGGGCATAGTATATACCAGGCACTGTTCTGAGCGCTTTACAGTTATCAACTCATTTAATCCCGTTTAATGCAATTTGATACCACTTCTCTTATCTCTGAATGTACATCCTAGTGAATTACTCTGTCCATTTCCTGGTTAGAGTGATTCACAAGGTCTTGGCTAACCTTTGTTTTCCTTTTTAAAGTTCTGTGTGCACTTGGTAGGAACTTCTTTCCTCCTTTGGCAGTAACCTCTCAGCCTTGCCTTTCTTGAAAAGGAGGATTTTCTTGACTTCCCCAAAGCACATATTGCTTTCATGGTCTAAATGCCTTTTCAAATAACCTGTCTCTAGGATTTCAGCTATTCTTGTGAATGCTTCTTCCTGTGATACCTGTCTCTTATAACCATGTGATTTCCTTTGAAAAATAGTTTATAAATTGGTATGTGTGTGTGTTTGTGTGGGTGTATGTGTGTGTGCATGTGTGAATTTACTTATGGGAGGCAAGTTAACATTTTCTTTTCTTTTCTTTTTTTTTTTGGAGACAAGTCTCACTCTGTCACCCAGGCTGGAGTGCAGTGGTGTGATCTCGGCTCACTGCAACCTCCGCCTCCCAGATTCAAGCGATTCTCCTGCCTCAGCCTCCCGAGAAGCTGGGACTACAGGCTCACACCACCATGCCCAGCTAATTTTTGTATCTTTAGTCAAGATGGGGTTTCACCATACTGGCCAGGATGGTCTGGATCTCTAGACCTCGTGATCCACCCGCCTTGGCCTCCCAAAGTGCTGGGATTACAGGCGTGAGCCACTGCACCTGGCTAAGTTAACATTTTCTTAGTGCTTAGTATGGACCAGACTCTGGTAGTACTTAGCTGTATTACCTCATTTAATCCTCACAACAGCCCAATGAGGGAGGTTTTATTGTTCTCTCCACTCTACAGATGAGAAAACTGATACTCAGAAGGTTTCTTAATTTGGCTAGGTAATACAAGTAGCCAAGCGATTAAATCAGGATTTCATACCAGGTCTGTCTGATGCATTTTCTTTTAAAGCAACACTCTGTATTTCAAACAGTTCCAACAGCAAGAATTCCAAGTGCAGATTTCTCCTCCTGTGTCCTCCCCACTCCCATCCTGTCATCACACTCCACCTGCTGATTTAGTTCCTGGACTCTACGCTGTTCCTTAATGTCCCCGTCTATAGCACCCCCAACTCCTTCATCCTTGGGCAACTCTTAAGCTCGGTTGAAAACTTTGGTGTAGCAATGTCTACAAATAAAAAAAATAGCACCTGCGGCTGGGCATGGTGGCTCACGCCTGTAATCCCAGCACTTTGGGAGGCAGAGGCTGGTGGGTCATAAGGTCAGGAGTTCGAGACCAGCCTGACCGACATGGGGAAACCCCATCACTACTACAAACACAAAAATTAGCCAGGTGTGGTGGTTCACGCCTGTAGTCCTAGCTACTCAGGAGGCTGAGGCAGGAGAATCACTTGAACCTGGGAGGCAGAGGTTGCAGTGGGCCAAGAGTATACCACTGCACTCCAGCCTGGGAGATAGAGCAAGACTCTATCTCAAAAAAAAACCACAGAAATTAAAAGAAAACCCAGCACCTCTGGTAAGAGCTGATGTTTGTTGAGTGCAGTGTGGTGAGGAGTAACAGGAGGCATGAGACACATTATCTTCTCCCACCTTCATAGCCACCCTGGGAGGTAGATATTACCATTATCCCTATTTTACAGATGAGGAGACTGAGGCTCAGAGAACTTCCAAAGTCACACAACTAGGAAGTGTTGAGCTCAGAGTTCTGAGTTCTGTTTTTCAGTCTACTCAGAGGATCTGCCCAGCCTATGCATTTTTCCTGGTGGTTCGAGTGAGAACTCAGGCTGCCTAAACTCTCTAGATTGGGGTTGCTTGGGACCTGGAGCATACCTGGTCTTCTTGGGTTCTGTCTCTGAGGAAGATCTGCTTCTGTTTGGAGATAGAGGTTGTCCTGTAGTAGTCTACCAGCTTATTTAGGGAGGGGAACTTCTCAGTCCATAGGAAGTAATTGCCCTTGTTGTCTCGCATGACCTTGAAGTGTTGAACGTCATCCTCATGCCTGGAGATCAAGGCAAAAGGAAATTGTATGTTACACTGTGATGATGTCCCTAACCTCCAGGCTGCTTGCGTCTGGGATGCAGTTCTCTCTGGGCAGGAGATGGAGATTTGGATGACTCCCTCATCACCGGGCAGGTGGGCCAGCCCAGTCAGGCTTCAGCAGGAGCTTTGTAGGATGGACCACTTAGGATACAGGCTACGCTAGAGGGGATTTACATCAGAAGAAGGTAATCAGATGAGCTAAAATTTGTCTTGGACACTGGAACTAATCTTTGACAAGAAAAGCATGTTCCAAGTGCTGTAACGACTAAGAGATCAAAGACCTTTTCACAATATTTATTTGCAAGGTCTCAGTGGGGGTATTTCAAGCTCCTATTATCTTTCTGTTATCAGAATTACTTTGAACCATCTCCTTTAAGCTCATAAACTAGCACTGGCTGGTAAGAAGCTACTCTCTTCCCTAAGAAATATGTCATATTTGTTCTCTACATAATAAGGATCTCTTGATCTTGGTTTATGTTTTGCATAAATAAGGTTACAAAAAGTGTTTTCAGCTTTCGGGGGAAATAGCTTTGCATGAAATCACAGACATTTTTTCTTTTCTTTTCTTTTAGACGGAATCTCACTCTGTTGTCCAGGCTGGAGTGCAGTGGTGCGATCTTGGCTCACTGCAAGCTCTGCCTCTGGGTTCAAGTGATTCTCCTGTCTCAGCCTCCTAACTGGGATTACAGGCGCCCATCACCAAGCCTGGCTAACAGCTAACTTTTTTGTAGTTTTAGTAAAGATTGGGTTTCACCATGTTGGTCAGGCTGGTCTCAAAGTCCTGACCTCTGATGATCCACCCATCTTGGCCTCCCAAAGTGCTGGGATTATAGGCGTGAGCCACCATGTCAGGCAGAATGATAGAGTTTTAATTGGAAAGGATCTTGGAGATTGTTTAGCCTTACTTCTCCATTTTACAGATGAGAACACTGAGAGGACTCAGAGAGGCCCAGGGTTGAGGCCAGAACTCCTGAGTCTGACTCCAGTCTAGTGCGCTTGGCCTGTCAACCCACATAAACATGATAAAGTCTTTTAGAACAGCACCTTTTGATACCAGTCTAGACTCACAAGTGATGGGATACGTTCAAACCAAGGCTAGAGAAAATGGATTTTATCTATCTAGGAAAGGTAGCCTGAGCCTTTACCATTAGATCCAGTTTTACTTCATTGCCAAGTCATTCTCTTTTGGATATAAAGTTTATTTTTCAAACAGTCATACATTTATATCTAAAAGTAAACTGGCACTAGTGATGCCAACTGTCTGATCTAAAAGAAAGATCAAGGATTTAAAGGGTCTCAGAGAATAAAGATACCTCTGAGAGTAAGTGGAGGTTTCTTAGGGATGGGTTTAGGGATCTGTGTTAAGAAGGAGATGGAAATTCTGACCCTCAATCTCATCTTATGTGCTGGGATTTGCTCATAGCGGGGTGAAGCCAAAGGTTGTACAAGTGGCCTCTCGCTTGACTGATTTGGGGTATAATCAACACATTGCAATCACTGTGTAGTCTTCCCCTTGGTTTTTGGCCACCAACAGATACTTTCTTCATTCTAAGACAACGTGGCTCAACTCAAAGTCATTACCCTTCATATCTGGGTGAGGAGGAGGAAATATGCTTGTGTTATTATAATTATTCATCCACCACCTCATAGTCAAAGAACTCAGAGTGTGAAACATTGCCCCTTTTACTCTCATAAGCTTGTAAGGGTGGATGTGAGGGTTATAGTTGGTCATCTGGGTCTACAAGGAGAGGCCTGACCATTATCTCAAGCCTGAAGTGGAATGGAGGAAAGGATGCAACTCAGGGTGCTAGACTTCAAAATCTAGTGGTTTAGGCCCTTAACAAATGCTGAGTGATAGAACTACAATTAGCTCTTAATTATCTGTGCCCATGACAGATGTAAAAATAATTAACAATGATTTTGCTTTGGAATATATTATACTACATTTCTGTAGAAGACATGATAATGATTATGGTAATTGTCACCATAACTAGAAGCTTCATTGCCTCAATATCAGGGGAAGACTTTGGCAGAAGTCAAGGCTGACTGTTTTGTAAAATTCACTTTAAAAAAGGAAATATAAACCATAGTTTCAGGGTCAGGTGTGATGGCTCATGCCTGTAATCCCAGCACTTTGGGAGGCCAAGGTGGGAAGATCACATGAGGCCAGGAGTTCAAGACCAGTCTGGACAACATGGCAAAACCCCCTCTCTACTAAACCCCTACCCACACACACAAATTAGTTGTGTGTGGTGGTGCGAACCTGTGGTCCCAGCTACTTGGGAGGCTGAGGCATAAGAATCGCTTTGAACCTGGGAGGTGGAGGTTGCAGTGAGCCAAGATCACGCCACCGTACTCCAGCCTGGGCAACAGAGCAAGACTCTGTCTCAAAAAAACAAAAAACCCACAAAAACCATAGTTTCTAGCTGAAAAAGCCAGACTCATCTTCATGCAAACCAAAGGCCCAAGAGATACCCCTCAGTCTAACAAATTACTTGGTCAAGTTTATGACGGGGCAGAGAAGGAAGTCTTAAATAGATTTGACTTGGGCCAGGCGCGGTGGCTCACACCTGTAATCTCAGCACTTTGGGAGGCTGAGGCAGGTGGATCATGAGGTCAGGAGTTCAAGACCAGCCTGGCCAATATGGTGAAACCCCGTCTCTACTAAAAATACAAAAATTAGCTGGGTGTAGTGGTGCACACCTGTAGTCCCAGCTGCTCAGGAGGCTGAGGCAGGAGAATCGCTTGAACTCAGAAGGCGGAGGTTGCAGTGAACTGAGATCGTGCCACTGCACTCCAGCCTGGGACACAGAGCAAGATTCCATCTCAAAAGAAAAAAAAAAGATTTGACTTGTGATATATATACACATACATGTTAAATATATGTATAACTTTTTTTCTAACAATATATGTACATAATTATTTTTTCTTTTGAGACAGGGTCTTGCTTAGTCACCCAGGCTGGAGTGCAGTGACACAATCTCGGCTCACTGCAGCCTCAACTACCGAGGCTCCAGCAATCCTTTTACCTCAACCTCCCAAGTAGTTGGGACCACAGGCATGTGCCACCACACTGGGTTAATTTTTTATTTTTAGTAGAGATGAAGTCTTTCTATGTTGCCCAGGCTGGTCTCCAACTCCTCAGCTCAAGCAATCCTCCCACCTCAGCCTCCCAAAGTGCTGGGATTACATGAATGAGCCACCTTGCCGACCTTGACTTGTAATATATGTTAATGGAGCAAAATTTCATTAATGAAGACCTAATAAGATTAGAATTTGGGATACATCAATATTGGCCTGAACTAAACTTTACCATTCCCCAAGCTATAAAAAGAAAGTTTTTGTGGAAGAAAATTAAGAGTTTAAGCAAGATTGCAAGGGCAATGCTAAAGAGACCACTTTAAAGTTACGCATGCGTACAAATTGTTGACCTGTTGTGAGTCTTTCCTACCTATGCTTTAAAATATCCATTCTTCCTAAATAGCAAAGTGGCCATGGTTTATTACCTGAGATTGGACTTCTGTACTAAAAACAAAAAGGAAAAGCTGCATGCCTTTCAAAATACATTGCATAAACCAGATCGGTATTTCCTGTCAGTAACTTGGTGGTAAGGTTTTACTGTACTTCTCCCGATCTGCTAACACCATTACATTCTTGTAGTTTCACATGTGGTCAAGTCTGATACGTGACTTGTGATCCCCAACATGCTGACCACACACAGGGTGTTCGGATTCGGGCTTCCGAGTTTAGGGCTGTGGAATGTCTACACGTGGGCTGAGCCGCTTCCTCCAGGGTGCCGCCCCTGAGTGAGGCTTCCTGTTACAGTCCTCCCGTGCTCCTGGCCCTCCTCGGCTCTGTTCTGTTGTTTTCGGTTCTGCTGTACTGTACTGTGTTGAAGAAGCCTTTCTTTTTATTCAGCTGCAAACAACTAACTATACATGTATTTGTTGGGGCTCAGAAAACGACCCCCCTTGGCATGCTGAGTGCTTTGAACCAAAGGAGACTGGAAGGCTTCAGAAGCAGCCTTGGAAGCAAAGTCTACCTTTGGGGTTCTCCCCTGTCTCCTGCTCCTCTTTCTCCCCCAGAGTGAGTCCTAAGAAATTAGAATTCCTCTTCCTCACAGTGGGTTAGAGAGACTAGAAGGGTCGCTGTGGGGGAGGCCAAGGCAGGAGGATTGCTTGAGCCCAGGAGTTTGGGACCAGCCTAGGCAACACAGTAAGACCTGGTCTCTACAAAAAAATAAGTAAAAAAAAATTAGCCAGGTGTGGTGGTATGTACCTGTATCTCCAGCTGCTCGAGAGACTGAGGTGGGAGGATTGTTTGAGCCTGGAACATGGAGGCTGTGGTGAGCCATGACTGCATCACTGCACTCCAGCCTGGGCAACAGATAGACACCCTATCTCAAAAAAAAAAAGAAAGAAAGAAGACTCGGGACAGACCTTGCTCAGTTTCCCACCTCAGTCTGTTACCTTAGATCAAACCCCCTTTGCCCAATCCCATTTCTACAGGGCTGTCTACCCCTCATTTAACCTACGCATAAAAATAGACGGCTTTCCCTGGGTCTTGGGTCTTCATTTTTGAAGGCTTCATTTTTGAAGACTTCATTTTTGAAGTCACACGAATCTTTGATTAAATAAATTTGTTCACTTTCCTCTTGTTAACCTGTCTTTTGCAGGAGTGTCAGCTGTGACTCTTCTGATGGGCGAAGAAAGGTACTACACCTATTCCGCCCCTGTATATCCTACAGCAATGACTTGAGATTTTTATTTTTCTCTGACTCTTCTTCAGATATGCATCAATCGTAAAAGAAAAGGTTAAGATTTAAACCCCTAGATGGATGTGGACAAGTGGGAGTTCTCCTCCTCCTCCCCTCCTTCCTGCCACAAATACTCACTGAGTGACTCTATTTTGTGCAAGACACTGTTAAAGGCATAAAGATGAAGGAGAGGAAAGATGGGCGTAGAAATAATTTTGAACACACACCAGTGTGCTAAAGAGTGGTGTATGCATGTTCTGGGAAGGTTGTGAAGCTGCTGCCGTGCTTCGCTCATTGGCCACCATGCTTCTGATCACTAGGTCATGTTCCAGAGGTCACTTCAGCATTCTGGGAGGTTAACAGGCTGAGAAGGCCCAAGGCAGTGTCAGGAATGATCAGTACCTGACAGAGATGGAGAAGTCCCCTGGGGAGCTCTGGCTGGCCCGGATGATGAAGAAACCAACCTCCTTGCCCATGAGTAAGTTCTCTGCCTGGTGTCGAGAGAGGCCTTCGTGAAACCATCTGTGGGACAAGATCAAACCAGAGGATCAGGATGAGACACAGGAGTGACAAGAGGGAGACGTGGAGAAGAGACGACCCCGAGGGAAAGAGGCTGGGGACTCTGTACAGCAGGGAGCAGAGACCAGAGAGGGACCAGGTGCTTTGTGAAATCAAACCAGTGCTCCAGGCGGCTTTCAGGAAAGGCGAGGGAGCATTCCCCTTGACTCACCCTCTTTGTTCCTTCTCTCCAGGAGAAGTCTCTCTCCAGCCTGGGAAACGAATCATGGAAATGTGTCGCTGCACCAAAATGGGGCAGTGTGGGAGTGACTCACTGCAGGAAGCAGCCGCCTGCTGGCAGCTGCGGAAGAGACAGACCAGAGCCGCGGGGACAGAGGATGCACCCAGGAGGGAAGGGACCGCTTCAGGCACTGGGGCCAACCAGGTGCAGCCGGCGGAGCAGGGCCTGGGGCGCTTATGCCCACACTGGGGCCTCCGTGGTCTAGAGGCTCCTCCCTGGGCATTAAAGGAGAGTTATAGCCCAGGACGTCACGCTGTCTGGGCTGGCACGGAGCACAAAGGGGCTGTGCTCAGTGCGCCTAGCAGAGGCTGCAGTGTTCCTAGGGAGCCCAATGTACACGCTTAGAAAGGAGTGAGGCTGGCAGCAGCCAGAGAGCGGCATCTATACAACCAGATCCTTGGCCCACCCCCAAAAATCCAGGCTGGGAAATAATCTTTACTGTGGAAAAGAACGAACAGGAGAAACTGCTCTTTCAGTGGAGCGGTCGGGGTGGCAGCTCCTGGAGGTACAGCTGCACAGTGTGGCATGGATGAAGTGGGTCAAACACTTTCACAGAGCCAGGCACGCTGTGGCTGCAGCCTCAAGGCAGGAGGCCAGAGACCTCTCTCGACCACAGACAAGCAAAATGAGTGTCTGCAGTCATTCAGCGGCCAAAGGTGGGGCTGTGTCACATTGCTTCAAGGTGGCTGCTCTAATTGCTGCCACCAGAAGGCTCACATGCATGTTCCTTTAGCTTTGGTCAGGCCTTGGCTTTGGATTAATCTGTGAGCAATTCTCTGTGCTTTCCAGAGTCTGGAAATCTGAGACAAGGGTAGCAGGAAGGATGTATTTATTGGAGACCTGGGACTGAGGGGAAAGGTTGGCTGTGCTCCGAGGGGGCTGAAAGCAGCAGTTTCTGGTGGCCTGGAGATTCTGCCTGAGTATTTGCCACACAGTTCTACAGGGTTAAATAAGAGAACACCACACACACCAGTGCCACGTGAAGGAAATGTAATGGGGATGGGAGAAGGAATGGGGTATGAGCCACCACAGCCATACGGCAAAGGAAATATTTTAGAAGTGAAGGGGATTTGGGAAATATACATTTGTCCTCTAACTGAAATCTGATAGGGGGCTTCTTTCAAGATTTGTAAAAATTACCAAATATTGCATATTAGACATGAGTGGCCACGGTTTCAATATCTTTCATTTATTCATTCATTCATTCGTAGCTTTGTTGAACATTTAGTACTGTGCTGGGCCCTCTCCTGGGCACTGGGGACATGGTAGTGGGCAGAACAGACACACATCCCTGCCTTCAGGGAGCTTACTTTCTAGTCAAGGGGGACACACAATAAAGAACAAACTAATTAAGATCTGTAGTGTGTCAGATGATGGTAAGCGCTGCGGAGAACATGAAAACTGAGGGCGGATGGGGTGCTGGGGGTGGGAGATTAATGTAAGGTATGGTGAAGAGAAAGACCTCACTGAAAAGGAGGCATTCTAAACCTATAGGTGACTGCGGAGTGGGAGGAACCAGCACAAGACACTGAGGAGGAGTGGCCAGGGCAGTGGGAGGACAACCAGAGGAAGGGCGTCCTGGAGCCAAAATGAAGAAGGCATTCCAGTGGGAGGGGCGATCCCCAGGGCAGATCGTGCTGACGCCCCTGGGAGCCGCCGCACATGGGGAGCCTGGTGGGAAGGGTCGGGAGGTGAGGAGTGGAAATGGCAAATGCAAACATTCCTTCTGAAGAACTGGTGTGGCAGCTGGAAGGGGATTTGGGATTAAGAGTTTCCTTGTTTGATTTATTTAAATTTTGTGTCTTTGAAACAGAGTCTCATTCTGCTGCCCAGGCTGGAGTGCAGTGATACAATCATGGCTCACCACAGCCTTGAACTCCCAGGCTCAAGCGATCATCCTGCCTCCACTCCCAAGCAGCTGGGACTATAGGCACGTGCTACCATACCCAGCTAATTTAAAAAAAAAATTTTGTGGATGTGGGTCTTGCTATGTTGCCCAGGCTGGTCTCAAACTCCTAGCCTCAAGTGATCCTCCTCCCTGAGCCTCCCAAAGCACTGTGATCATAGGCATCAGCCACCACAAAACCCACCTGGCCCCTGGGTTTTATTCTGCTTGTGTTTTGGTAAGTTGGGAGAAATTGTAGCCGATGTGTTTACCGACAGGAATGATCCAGCAGAGAGGGAAAGAAGGTTGGTGTGGGAGAGAGAGACTGCAGGAGAGGCCGGCTGAGCACACCTGCAGGAGGCGTGTGAATGTGGTGGGGGTGGGGTGGGGGATCTGGGAGCTTCACCTCTGGTGGCCTTCATTGTTCCAGAGAACCTGGAATCAAAGCCATGGGCTGAGAGTGATGCCCGGAGGGGCTGGAGGTCTGAGGAGCAGGTGGGGCATGCGGAGGTCACCTAGCAGGTTCCTGGGCAGCACTGAGGGCCCCGTCAAGGTCAGTGGTCGCTCTCTTGGCTTAGTGGTCCGCCCCGGTTCACCATGAGTGGTGCTTTTGCACGTTACTGGAGTCACCAATACTGCTGTGGTTTTCTATAAACTTTTGCTCTTTAAGCCAGGCTCTGGTTCTGAGACAAGATTAGATTTCTATCTAACCCTTGTGGTCAATTCTTGAGACAAATGAGGCCCAATCTCCATTTTTCATTTCCTCTTTAGGAAGGGAATTTCCCCTTTCCCCCACTGACTTCTCACACTAGGGCGAGGACGCTTTACTGAAGGCAGGGAGTGTCTGTCTGCCCACAGAGTGAAGGCTGAGAGCCTGGTGAGGATTGTTAGGATTGGGAGATCACAAAGAAGTGCTTAGGAGAGCAGCAATCAAAGTGGGTGGTCAATAGTGCCCCCTTTGGAATTCTAGGGAACCCTGTGATTGAAATTTGAGTTTACAAACTCATTTTATAAAAACTTAAAATAGGCAGGGTGCGGTGGCTCATACTTGTAATCCCAGCACTTTGGGGGGCTGAGGAGGGCTGATCACCTGAGGTCAAGAATTTGAGACCAGCCTGCCCATCGTGGTGAAACCCCATCTCTACTAAAAATACAAAAATTAGCCAGGTGTGGTGGTGTGTGCCTGTAACCCCAGCTACTAGGGAGGCTGAGGCAGGAGAATCGCTTGAACCCAAGAGACCCAGGTTGCAGTGAGCTAAGATGGCACCACTGTACTCCAGCCTGGGCAAAAGAGCAAGACTCCATCTCAAAACAAAACAACCCAGAACTTAAAATAGGCTGCACATGGTGGCTCATGCCTATAATCCCAGCACTTTGGGAGGCTGAAGCGGGCAGATCACTTGAGGTCAGGAGTTGGAGACCAGCCTGGCCAACATGGTGAAATCCTGTCTCTACTAAAAATACAAAAATTAGCCGGGCATGGTGGCAGGTGCCTGTGATCCCGGCTACTCAGGAGGCTGAGGCAGGAGAATCACTTGAGCCCAGGAGTTTGAGGCTGCAGTGAGTGGTGATGGCGTCACTGCGCTCCAGCCTGGGCGACAGAGTGAGACCCTGACTCACAAAAAAAAAAGAAAAGGAAAGAAAAATTTTAAATAGCAATACAGGCACATGGTGTAAAAATCAGAAGGGAATGAAGTGGCATGCAAAGTCTCCCTCCTGCCCTGTCCTTTAGCTGCATGTTCTGGAGGCTCTCCGGAGAGCTCTCCAGAGGCAGCCATTTCTGACAATGTCTTGGGCTC
>PVKP010024157.1:0-35341 GCA_004027715.1 Plecturocebus donacophilus | reverse complement strand
GTCCTCCAGCGTCCAGGAGGCCCTTCCCGGGCCGTCTACCTTCCCCTCCGGCGTCCAGGCGGCTCTTCCCGGCGCCCTCTACCTTCCCCTCCGGAGTCCCGGCGGCCCCTCCCCGAGCCGTCTACCTTCTCCTCCAGCGTCCAGGCGGCCCTTCCCAGGGGCGTGCCTGTATTACCTCAGCTCTTTTATTCTCTTCCTTTACTGGGGTATAATTTGCATACAATAAAATTCATCTGTTTCAAGCTTACAGTATGCTGAATTGTGTAACTGTCTTGTAACCACCTACACAATCAAGACATAGAACATTCTTGGCCTCAACTTCCTTTTTTTTGAGACAAGAGTTTCACTGTCACCCAGGCTGGAGTGCAGTGGTGTGATCTGAGCTCACTACAACCTTCACCTCCCAGGCTCAGATGATCCTCCTGCATCAGCCCCTTGAGTAGCTGAGACTACAGGTGTGTGCCACCGCACCCACCTGATTTTTTTTATTTTTGGTAAAGACAGGGTTTCGCCATGTTGGCCACGCTGGTCTCAAACTCCTGAGCTCAAGAGATCTACCTGCCCCATCCTCCCAGAGTGCTGGGATTACAGGCGTGAGCCACTGCGCTCAGCTTTTTTTTTTTTTTTTGAGACAGGGTTTTACTCCTGTTGCCCAGGCTGTAGCGCAATGGCACAATCTCAGCTCACTGCAACCTCTGACTCCATGGCTCTAGCAATTCTCTTGCTTTAGCCTCCTGAGTAGCTGGGACTACAGGCATGTGCCACCATACCTGGCTAATTTGTGGATTTTTTGCAGAATATGTTGCCCTGAATGGTCACAAACTCCTAGGCTGAAGTGATACACCTGCCTCAGTCTCCCAAAGTGTTGGGATTACAGGCATGAGCCACAACTCCTGGCTGGCCTCAACTATTTTTGATAGCTTGAACTGTGTCCTTACATTTCCTCGTTTCAATACTGAGGCTCACTTTCTGTGCTGGTAACCAAGTTTCATTTTTGTGAGGAACATCTCCATTTTCATCTGCTTTGCAGAGTAGAGGTAACTGACAGGTTTAGAGCCCAATACCTAAAGAGTCTTCTTGGCTCAAAATGTCCACTCTCTTTTGAGTAGTTTTTCTTAGTTATTTTACTTTTGAGCTTTTCTTGAGTCATTTTATCTCCATCCTCCAACTGTGGTGATTTTATTCTTTCTAATTTCTGAAGGAGACCTGCTGAGGGTAGCAGCCATCCACTCTTCTTCAGGAACAGCTCCCATACCTGGCGGAGAGGTGGGGGTATCAGCATGTCTGTGGGACAGTGCACCGCCCTCTCCCTGTGTGCATACATGTTTCAGCCAGAGCTTATTGAAACACCTGATCCAAGCTAAGAAGATCAGATTCTTTTCTGTAGGACTTTGAAATGTGGACCACTGAGGCCCAGAGACTATCACTGGAACTGCATTACACTAATGGCAGGATCCTGGGGATGCAGAGTTGTCCCCACAGTTTCTTCCCTTTATATCCTATGAATATTCCCATTTAATTAATTAATTAATTGATTAACTTGAGGCAGAGAGTCTCATTCTGTCACCCAGGATGGAGTGCCATGTTGTGATCTTGGACAACTGCAACCTCAACTTCTCAGACTCAAGTGATCCTCACACCTCAGCCTCCTGAGTAACTGGGACTACAGAAATGTGCTACCATGCCAGGATAATTTTTGTATTAATTTTTTTTTTTTTTTTTGCGACAGAGTTTTGCTCTTGTTGCCCAGGCTGGAGTGCAATGGCACTATCTCAGCTCACCACAACCTCCACTTCCTGGTTCAAGTGATTCTCCTGCCTCAGCCTCTCAAGTAGCTGGGATTACAGGCATGTACCACCATTCCCGGCTAATTTTGTATTTTTAGTAGAGATGGGGTTTCTTCATGTTGATCAGGCTGGTCTTGAACTCCATCCTCAGGTGATCCACCCACTTCGGCCTCCCAAAGTGCTGGGATTACAGGTGTGAGCCACAGCGCCCAGGTTTTACCATGTTGCCTAGGCTGGTTTAGACCCCTGAGCTCAAGAGATCTGCCCGCCTCAGCCTTCTAAAGTGCTGGGATTACAGGTGTCAGCCACTGTGCACGGCCAACTTTCCCTTTTTTAAGTTAATCAAAGTTTATGTCTATTATGTGCAACCTGAGATATTTTACTCAACTGATAATAATTTCACCAAAACGTTAGAATAGAATCATTCTCTTACTGGAGGCTGAAAACTTATTCCTAAGAGCTATTGAGAATGGGGAAGATAATACACCTTACTTGACCCAGCTTTTTCCTGTATTGAGAAGCCATATACCCGGAAATCCTCTTTCCTCTTCCTGAACACAAGTCTGGCCGCTTACTTTCCTTCTGGCCAATCTTAAGCCTTTCCTCTACCTCAAGATTTTTTTTTTTTTTTTTTGAGACGGAGTCTCGCTCTGTCACCCAGGCTGGAGTGCAATGGCATAATCTTGTCTCACTGCAACCTCCTAGTTTCGAGTGATTCTCCTGCGTCAGCCTCCCGAGTAGCTGGGATACCAGGTGTTTGCCACCAAACCTGGATAATTTTCGTATTTTTAGTAGAGACAAGATTTCACCACGTTGGCCAGGTTGGTCTCGAACTCCTGACCTCAAGTGATCCATCTGCCTCGGCCTCCCAAAGTGTTGGTGTTACAGGAAAAGGGCCCCAATCCAAACCCCAAGAGAGGATTCTTGGATCTTGCACAAGAAAGAATTCAGTGTGAGTCCATAAAGTGGAAGTAAGTTTATTAAGAAAGATAAGGAATAAAAACGGCTACTCCATAGACAGAGCAGCCCTGAGTGCTGCTGGTTGCTCATTTTTACGGTTATTGACAATATGCTAAACAAGGGGTGGATTATCCATACTTCCCCTTTTTAGAGCATATAGAGTAATGTCCTGTCGATGCCATGGCCTCTGTAAACTGTCCTGGTACTGGTGGGAGTGTAACAGTGAAGATGACCAGAGGTCACTCTTGTTGCCATTTCGTTTTTGGTGGGTTTCAGCTGGCTTCTTCACTGCAACCTGTTTTATCAGCATGGTCTTTATGACCTTTAGCTTGTGTCAACCTTCTGTCTCATCCTGTGACTTAGAATGCCTTAACTGTCTGGGAATTCAGCCCTGTAGGTTTTAGCCCTATTTTACCCAGCTCCTCGTCGAGATGGAGTTGCTCTGGTTTACAGGCCTCTGACAGTGGGTTACAGGGGTGAGCCACCGCACGCGGCCTACTGCAAGATTTCTGTTGGCTTGTTATACATATGCTGTTATTTCCATTCAGATTCTACGATCCTCCTCCCTTTTCCTAATGCCCATGAATAAAAGCCTATGACTCCTGTGTTATTTTTACATTGTTCAAAAAATTTTCTGACAAATCTGTTTTTGGAGTATCTCCTGTATATTCACAAGCATTACTACAGAGGGCAGACCTTCCTGAGACTGGTGATGTGTAATGTCAAAAGTTTAAAATCCCGATCTCGGCTGGGTGTGGTGGCTCATGCCTGTAATCCTAGCACTTTGGGAGGCTGAGGTGGTGGACTGCCTGAGCTCAGGAGTTCGACACCAACCTGGGGAACACTGTGAAACCCTGTCTCTACTAAGAATACAAAAAAATAGCTGGGTGTGGCAGCGTGCACCTGTAATCCCAGCTACTCAGGAGGCTGAGACAGGAGAAACGCTTGAACGCGGGAGGTGGAGATTGCAGTGAGCTGAGAGTTGCAGTAAGCCTAGGTCGTACCACTGCACTCCAGCCTGAGCGGCAGTGAGACTCCGTCTCAGTAATAATAATAATAAAATAAAATCTACATCTCATATATCAAAACTTCCTCAGAAGTTATTCTTATGTTTCATTATGAACATGATAAACAGACTTTCAAAGTGAGAAGCTTTTCACCTCTTGAAAGCCCTTTAACATGTAGGATCTGTTCAGCAGGCCTCAAAGACAATAAAGTTAAAATGTAATGACCATAAAAAGGAAAGGGTCCACACAAATGGCAGAACTGCATGGGTAGTAGAGTCTATGCTGTTTACTGCCACTCTGAAGTGAGGAACAAGTGATTGAGAAGTGTATGGAAAAGCTGAAATGATGAAAAAGCTCAACAAGTGATGGAAACTTTGCATTTTAAGGAAGTTCCAACAAGTGATGGAAAAGCTGAAAAGCTTTCTGTTATAGGTTGAATTGTGTTCCCAAATTCACATGTTGTTGTCTTAACACCTCAGAGGTACTAAAATTGAAATGCAGTCGATTAGGATGGGCCCTAATGCAACCTGACTGGTGTGCTTATAAAAAGGGGAAATTTGGACATAGAGACGTGCATAGAAGGTGTGCGGAGACAGAGGGAGATTAGCCTAATCAAAAAGTTCAGATTGAAGAAATGGAAACCTGGCTCTCATGTATGACCAAGTTAATTTAGCATAAAAACATAATTGATAGTGAAGGTATAAAGTGTAAATCCATCATTTAAACCTCTCCTCTGTCATTCACAGCTTCCTTGCTTCAGAACTGCAGTGGAAGAAGATTTTCCTACTGGGTAGAATTTCACTGAGATGGTATAGGATTTGGGTCTGGGGAAATGCTTTTGTGGCCTCCTTAAACTAGCTGTTGTGATTTTATTGTTTGTGAGTTAATTAGAACAAAGAGATTTTCTTTAAAACAAAGCTATAACAACTAGCAGACCAAAATGTCTTTTGTAAATAATAAACTTCTCATAATCACTCACTTCTATGAAACCCAAAATGAAAATACTCCTTTATATCGAGAAGAGGAACTATAAGTTTTACGCTTATCATGAATGAATGAACAAACCATGGAAGTTAGATTTACTGTTTTGAACGGCTGGTATTTCAGACAACATACTGCTTATGCTTACCACTAACCAGAATTCTTATTCTGTAAAACCAGTCTTTTTTTTTAACACGTTGGTGGTGACAAAAAACTCAGCCTTTTGAGAGTTTTCTAGTCAATGGATTGTCTGCTTTATAAATTTAATTTCTTCTTCTTCTTCCTTTTTTTTTTTTTTGAGACAGAGTATTGCTCTGTTACCCAGGCTGGAGTGCAGTGGTGTGATCTCTACTCACTGCAGCCTCCACCTCCTGAGTTCGAGAGATTTGATTCTCCTGCCTCAGCCTCCCGGGTAGCTGGGATTACAGGCACCCACCACCACGCTGGCTAATTTTTGTATTTTTAGTAGAGACAGAGTTTCACCAAGTTGGCGAGGCTGGTCTCCAACTTCCCTGTGAGAATGATACTCCCATGAAAAGAAATGGGAAAACAGGCTTGTGCTAATATCTATGGTAGTTGTAAACAAAAGCTCTGACTGGACTCCAGTGAGCCCAAACATACTATGTTCACAGGGCACTCATCTGAGAATTTTTTTTTTTTTTTACAGTCTCACTCTGTTGTCCAGGCTGGAGTGCAGTGGCCAGATCTCGGCTCACTGCAACCCCACCTCCCGGGTTCAAGAGATTCTCCTGCCTCAGCCTCCCGAGTAGCTGGAATTACCGGCGTCCGCCACCGCATCCGGTTAATTTTTATATTTTTAGCAGAGACATTTGTTCATGTTGGCCAGACTGGTCTCGAACTCCTGACCTCAGGGGCTCCACCCGCCTCGGGCTCCCAAAGTGCTGGGATTACAGGCGTGAGCCACCGCGCCCGGCCGAGAATTTTATGAAATAAGGAAAGGCTAAACGTAATTATTACCAAGTTTTTTCTGCTCCTTCAACTTGCAACAGCAGTTGTAATTTCAGTGCCTAGAACAGCAGTAACTGGCACGTAGTAGACGCTCAGTGAACAGCAGCAGGATTAAGTGATCGCGGTGTCCCTGAACAACTGCGACTGCACCACACCAGAGTCAAATATAAAAGTTGCTAGTACGAGTCCGTGGAGACAGCGCTTCACACACATATATGTCGTGTACTACACATTAATATATATATGCACATTCAATATTTTGTTCTTCCGGGGTTAACGACTAACGAAGGCAAACCTTTATGCCTTTGGTTAAGTGCTAAGACTGCATTTTAACGAAGTTCCGAGCGCAGCGCCGGAGGGGCGGGTCAAAGAAAACAGACCTCCCAGGCCGCGCAGCCCTCAAGTACTAGGTGCTGCTGACCGCGCAGACGCAGGAAGGGGCGGGGCGGAGAGGAGAGGCCATTCGCGGGATTCTAGAGGTCCCGCCCCTCGCCTGCGTCGGGTGGTCACGTGGTCGTCCCGAGCGGGCGAGCGGAGTTAGAAGGGCTTTACTGCAGCCAGTGTCGGACACTTCAGCGACTGTGGGGATCAGTGTAGGTGAGCTGTGGCCTTTTTCGAGGTGCCGCTGCCACAGCTCCCTGCGTTCGCTACGAGGATTGAGCGTCTCCACCACTTAAGTGTGAGAGAGGTGGCAGGAGGTGGTACTCAGGGACGCAAAGCGCACGGCCCCTAGACGACTCGCTTTCGCTCCTGCCAACCACTGAAGCCGCGTCCTCCTCTCACAGCTGCGGGGCCCGGGCAGGGGTAAGGGCCGAGGGGTTGTTGAACAGTCGCTGGAGCCGGGGCAGGGTAGGGAGCCGACTCGAGGGATTGCCTCATTGGCTGGGTCGGTTTTGGCGCGCTCTCTTACGCGCTCCCCATTGGTTGGCGGGCGCCGTTCCCGAGGCGCGCGCCGCGATTGGTAGGCTCGGGCGCGCGGGACCACACCGCCCGCCCCCTCGCCCGGCGCTGGGCCTCCGGAACTGGCTGGCTGGGTCCGGGCTTAGGGACTGCAGCGCGGGTCAGGGACTCAGCCTGGGCGAGCTTGACTGTGGGGATGAGGCGGAACATCCTATCCGCTTGGCAATTAAGCGACTGGTCCTGGTCTGAGGGATCTATGAATTTGGCTCATGGGAAAATGTCGCTGAGTCCTGCGTCGCCCATTAAACGGATACTGGCTTAGTTAGAGTTTTGCATGGACCCTGTCCTATGCCAGGGTTTTAAATCTAGCTGTTAAAGGAACTAGAGAATAACAGGCAAGTAAAGGTGCAAGGTTGCTGTCGGGTGTGGGAAACCTGTGAAGGATTCGACTTATTTAATAAGTGGTTTTCAGCTTTTTTCATACTAAAGTCCGTTTTACATCGCAACCTTCTAACCAAATGAGACGTAGGTCGAAGCAGTATTTCTCGTCCCTTCAGTTCCATTCTGTTCAGTTGCATGTTTCTAAGCAGTGTTGCTCACGACTCACTCAATAATTTCGAGATCACGGCCCAGGGTCCGCGCGCGGCGCGCAATTTGAAGAACATTGCCCGGGGTCTGTTTACTGGGGCCCAACCAGCATTTTCTTAACATGAAATAAAGCAGAAAATAGCAGGATGCCCCGTGCAAATTAGATTTTGTTTCCTAAGCTGTTTTTTTTTTTTTTTTTTTGGCTTTGTTTTTGAGACGGAGTCTCCCTCTGTCACCCTGGCTGGGGTGCAGTGGTGGGATCCCGGCTCACTGAAACCTCCACCTCCCGGGTTCAAGCGATTCTCCTGTGTCAGCCTCCCGAGTAGCTGGGACTGCAGGCAAACATCTATACGTGACTAATTTTTGTATTTTTAGTAGAGGCGGAGTTTCACCGTGTTGGCTAGGCTGGTTTCGAACTCCTGACCTCAGGTGATGCGCCCGCCTCGGCCTCGCAAAGTGCTGGGATTACAGATGTGAGTCAGGACACCCGGCCTTTCCTAAGCTTTTTTGTTTGCTTATGTATGAGCGTGCGCCAGGGCACCACGTAAAATGTGTTAATGTTAGAAAAGCCACGCACTGACTAAAGGCATGCCCACAGCAATTAGGGAGCTCTATTGGCGAGGCACAGGCACAGACAGGGCGGGGGCCAGGGGGTTGTGGGCCGTGGAGGAGGGGCTCAGATGCTGAGTTTGTTGAGAGTTTGGTCCAGTGGCCTAGTTAACCACATTACATATATCCCTTTTTATCTTTTTCCTTCTTCCTTGCTTGTTAGTCCTTCAGTTCATGTTGGTGGTTAAACATTTCCTGCGAATGTAAATTCATGATCTCATCTGACCAGATGTTAAGTCAGTATTTAAAGTTATTGTCAGAGCCGAGTTTGTTATACCTTAAATCTGTCTTTGAAGCGGGAAAGTTAAGATGCTGCTCTGTAGGGTGGACCTGGACACGTCCAAGTATCTGGGTTTTTTCTTTTTTGTTATTTCTGGTTACTATTTCTCAGATCTTTGAGAGCCCTGTATTTAATCTAGGACATGTTTAGAAATTTTAAGCCAATTTTTAAAATTTGTTTAAAATACATTAGTTTTATTTTCTTCAGACATAATTATGTGCGTGTATATATATAAAATTAGATATCAAGAGTCATTAACGTTAGTCACCTTAGTCATCGACAGGGTTGAGTTTGGACTGAGAAAAAATAATAGTTCTATTGTACAATAGTATGATTTTTATGATTGTATTTTAAACAAACCTAGACTCCACCTTCAGCGTTGCAAACCATATTGTTTTTTAATTACTAGTATTCTGTGCTTCACCGTCTACACAATGAATCCCAGTATGAAGCAGAAACAAGAAGAAATCAAAGAGAATATAAAGGTATGTGATTGAATAACTTTAATTTTTTTGTAGAAAGCATGGGGTTAAAAGTATTTTGATATTATTTAGCCAAATTTAGCCTGGCTATAATTTCTGGAAGCCCTGAGTTAGTCAGAGGACAAGTAACAATAGAGAAAGTTTAAAAAAAATTAATTACAGTTAAATATGAAGTCCGACTCAAGAATATGGGATATCTCTTATTTTGGTCTTTCAACAGTATTTTGAGTTTTCAGAGCGTGAATTTTACACTGTTTATGTTAAATTTTTTCCAAAGTATTCTTTTTGAGGTTATTGTGAGTATAATTGTTTCTTTAATTTCATTCTCATTTGATCATTGCTACTGTATAGAAAAATAATTGACTTTTATATCTTGATTTTGTGTCCTGAAACCTTTCTGAAGTTGTTTATTAGTTCTAATTGTCTTTTAGTAGATTATTCAGGATTTTCTTTTCTTTTTGTATTATCTCTGTGAAGATTCCAAAAGTATCTTTAGGATTTTCTCTGTATAAGATTATTACTGCTTTGTTTCTGCGCTTATATTTCATGAAATGATTTTATTAAAATCCCTTGTGTGTATCTTCAGAATTGTCTTTGACTACAGACATGTTTTGCATTATGTTGCACATTTTTTGAGAGTATACCATATTCATTACCATTTAACCTATTGGATTTGCAATACTATTAGAATCCCTGTATGATACTCTCACTGGAAATCTTATTCCAAGTATTTATTCTTACGACAACAGGACAGAATTTCTTTAGTTTTGAGTTTATAATTTTGACTAGGTTCATATGTATGGTTCTAAATGAATTTACAGTTTAGCTAGGTCCTTCCATACAACTGAAACTATATTAATACCCTGGGACTTGGAGCACATTTTCAGGAAGACTATCAATTTGTGGGTTTAAATTAAAGAGCTAGATGCCCTCTGTAGCTCAAGCCTGTGATCCCAGCTACTTGGGAGGCTGAAGTAGGGGTTTGATTGAGCTCAGAAGTTTGAGACCAGCCTGGGCAACAAAGGGACACCCTGTTTCTATAAAACCATAATTAGCTGGGTGTGGGGGCACCCACTTGTAATCCCAGCTACTTGGGAGGCTGAGGTGGGAGGAATTGCTTAAGCTTAATAGTTTGGGCTTGGGTAAGTTATGATTGCTTCACTGTATTCTAGCCTGGGTGACAGAGTAAGACCCTATATCTAAAAAAAAAAAAAAATCTAATATTAAACCAAATTGAGTACTTAAAAGCCATTAATAAGTATAAGCAAGTACCTTTTGATGGGTTATTTGCCTCGCTTTTCTAAGGATTCTTACGTTATTTTTCTTGAATAATAGTTCACATTGACAGTTTGTACATTTGATTCCATTGGCTTCCATTTAGGATGATGACATCTTCCCACTGTGCTTTGGGTGGGATTATTTACAATTTTTTTTATGAAGTTTTTGAAATATTTAGAAGTAGAGTGAGTATTACAGTAATTTACTTCCCCAGCTTCAGCAATTACCACTGTTTGGCCAATCTGGTTTCATCTATGTCCTTATTTGCTCCACTTTTCCTTCAATGAATTATTTTGAAGCAAATCACAGCCAAACAATTTATATACTTCCAGCAGATTACATTTTTTAAAAAGTCTGTGTTTACTAGCTACAACAAAACTCTCTTGAATATAAAGGTACTAGGTTCTGTTTGATTTTGGTTCTTCCTCCAAAACTGAGAGCTTGGGTGGGTTAGTTAGCATTTCAACCTCAGGTTACTCATCTGTAAATTGAGGAACCAGACTAGAACTAGATCTTTGTGAGTTGTATGCAAAATTCTGTGTGAATGTGCTTTTATGTGAATTTTTTAGGGGGAGAGGATTCACAGAATATTAGTTTTTCAAAAAGATTAAGACCCATTAATATACAGGAAGCTTTCTGGTTTTAAGAGTCTATTATTCTGGCCAGGCGCAGTGGGTTACGCCTGTAATCCCAGCATTTTGGGAGGCCGAGGCAGACTGATCAGGAGGTCAGGAGATCAAGACCATCCTGGCCAACACGGTGAAATCCCATCTCTACTTAAAAAAAAAAAAAAAAGAGTCTATTATTCCAATGCATACTCTATATAGAGAAAATAATAATGGTAATATTACATTGTTTTAGGCCAAAGTCTATAAAGCTTATATAAATAAAAGTTAAATCTTGGAAATGGTTTTTTTTTTTTTTGGTGAAAGTAACTTAGCTGGCTTCTTTGACCATTATTAACAGCAAGCATTTAAATAAATTAACACCTCTTATTATTAAGGTTCCAACGTTACAGTTTCTTTTATTTGTCTGGAGACTGTTGACTAATATATAATCTAAATTATATCTGAAATGTTGGTGTAATACTTGTTCTCATAGTAGCTGGCATTTGTCCTTCAGTTAAATGGAGAGATAATAATCAGCAGTAGAAACTTTACCGTGGGAAAGGTGAACTCTTGTCATGTGAAGTACTGTGTGGTATCAGTAACTTTCTCACGCTGGTATGGTATCATGTTCTTGCTAACCTTGTTTGAGTATTCACCATTGTTTGCTATCCCATGGTGGCAGTATAACTAATGATATTTTGCAAAAATAAGAGAGAGCTTTCAGATCATGAAATATAAAGGAAGTTATTTACATATTAGCAGGAAGGCAATATTTTCACCAAAACAATACTTTGGGCATTTTAGAGTGAGTATTTTAGTATGCCTCAGGCATTGACATTTTAGCCACCTTCTAATAAATGGGCTTGAAGCAGAACTGCTTCTGCTATCAGGTAATGCTTGAGGGGGGATGTCTATTACACATGTACTTTGTTTTGTGTAAAGTATACTCTGGAAAATTATGTTCTTTTCGTGAGTACCTATGAGTATTTAGGGGATAATCGTGATTTAAGGAGGTCTGAGATGAATCTTTTTGATTAGGGGAAGACATATTTTGCAGTGTAAATAATTTTTTCTCCCAGTTTACCTGTTTTGTGAGTTCATACCAGAAATGTTAACAATGTTTGGTTTTATAAAAGAGTACCTGTAGGATTTTAGTTTCTGTGTGGACGATTTTTCAGAGAGCTGAGGAATTTTGTTACGTGTGTTTTAACTAGATATGATTAACAAAATGACCATAGCAAGAGCATACAATGAAATGAGAGAAGTTACTTGTATTTGTGTCTAGTTTGGGTAATAGGATTCATTCTTAAGGGTTCTTCAAACTTTATTATAATTTTTGGAAATTACAAGTTTGCCAGTTGATTAAACCAGTGTCTTGTTCATAGGTAACCTTATAAAATTATATAGCAGACCAAATGTTTGTGTTCTTATTGTTTCTTCCCCACCCCAAATTATAGAAGGGTTAAGAGCAGTGCAGTAACTAAATAACCATATTGCAACTCAGTAACCAGATAATGAATTATCTTAACTTTCAGAATAGTTCTGTCCCAAGAAGAACTCTGAAGATGATTCAGCCTTCAGCATCTGGATCTCTTGTTGGAAGAGAAAATGAGGTATGTGCTATATGGCTAAAATGGAGTACTGGTGATACAATGTCTGCATAAAAACATTTCTACTATTCTGTTGGACAGAAACACATAAATTGTTGAAATTTGGAAATAATTTGGGAATAACAATTATATATTCCCCAAATAAGTGATTTTTTTTTAATTGTTCAGTTTAAGAAGTTCACCGCGTGATGGCTCACGCCTGTAATCCAAACACTCTAGGAGGCTGAGGCGGGCAGATCACTGAGGTCAGGAGTTTGAGACCAGCCTGGCCAACATGGTGAAACCCTGCCTCTGCTAAAAATACAAAATTAGCCGGGCATAGTGGTGTGTGCCTGTAATCCCAGCTACTTGCAAGGCTGAGGCAGGAGAATCACTTAAACCCAGGAGGCAGAGATTGCACCATAGCACTCCAACCTGCAGCCTGGGCAACAAAGCAAGACTCTGTCTCAAAAAAAAAAAGAAAAAAATTAAAATTGCAATGAATACCTGTAGTACTGGAATGATGGAGTAAATTATGAATGCTTCTATAGAAGTAATGTTTGATATTTTTAGAATAAAGTATTAGATTCTTTATCCATGTGTGTAAACAATGACATCATGGATAAGCATTTTTGGACTTTGGCAGAATGAAAATATTACCTTTCTATGGTACTGAATTTAAATACAATATTTAAACACAATAAAAATAACTTTAGGCCAGGCGTGGTGGCTGATGCCTATAATCCCAGCACTTTGGGAGATTGAGGTGGGCGGATTGCTTGAGCTCAGGAATTTGAGACCAGTCTGGGCAACATGGCAAAACCCCATTTTATAAAAAATACAAAAATTAGGCAGGCGTGGTGGCACATGCCTATAGTCCCAGCTACTTGGGGGTCTGAGGCGGGAGAATTGCTTTAGCCTAGGAGGTCAAGGCTGCAATGAGCCACGTTTGCACCACTCAGCAACAGCCTGTGTGACAAAGTGAGACCTTGTCTCAAAATAATAATAGTAATAATTTCATGGCTGGGCATGGTGTCTCACAGCTGTTAATTTCAACACTTTGGGAGGCTGAGGTTGGTAGATCACTTGAGGTCAGGAATTCAAGGCCAGCGTAGCCAACATGGTGAAACCCCGTGTCTACTAAGTACAAAAAGTTAGCCGGGCATGGTGGCACATACCTGTAATCTCAGCTACTAGGGAGGCTGAGGCAGGAGAATCACTTACATCTGGGAGGCGGATGTTGCAGTGAGCCAAGATTGCACCACTGCACTCCAGCCTGGGTGACAGAGCGAGACTCCGTCTCAACAAAAATAAAAATTAAAAAAATTTTTAAATTGTAAATAAATAATTTCAGCTAAGCTGTAGACCATAGTCTAATCCAAAATAGTTGTTGCAAATAAAATTCCTAAAATGTTAGTATACATTTTGGTAGAATTTTTAATTGTATAACTTTTTTAAAGATTCAGAGATACAAAAAAGATAAGATATGCATTTTCTTTTTTAAATACATAAATGAAAAACCACCTAGTTTCTTGTTAATTAAATCAAAGTAAATACAGTTAAGTGTTTTCATTATAGTTGTCCACAGGCTTGTCCAAAAGGAAACATCGGAATGATCAGTTAACATCTGCAACTTCCAGCCCTGGGGTTATTGTCCCAGAATCTAGTGAAAATAAAAATCTTGGAGGAATCACCCAGGAGTCATTTGATCTTATGATTAAAGGTATGAAAAAATCGGTAACTTGTGTTAAAGCTTTAAATTATGATATAAGGAAACATTTGTTAATACTGTTATGAATTCTACTGATTACCTTAATCTAGGGATACTGGTAGATATAAACATACTTGTATGCTTTCAATGATTTAGAATTTTTTATGATTGTAAATATAGTGACACTGCAAATGTTTTTGTGTGTGACGATTTGTTTGACAAGATCCATGCGGGGATGAAATGTTAAGGAAAAGGAGGCCCAGTGTAGTGGCTCATGCCCGTAATCCCAGCACGCTGTGAGGCTGAGACAGGAGGTTGGCTTGAGTCTAGAACTTTGAGACTAGCCTGGACAATGCAGTGAGATGCTATCTGTGAAGCAATTAGCTGAGCATGGTGGTTTGTGCTTGTATTCTTAGCTACTCAGGAGGCTGAGTCAGGAGGATCATGTGAGCCTAGGAGTTTGCTGCCACAGTGAGCTATGATAGCGCCGCTGCATTCCAGCCTGGGTGAGAGGTCAAGATCCATTCTCTGGAGAAAAAAAAAAGTTGGGGGGAAAGGATAGTTATTAATATGACAGCTCTGATATTGGATTGCCTTGTAAGGGGTTTATAAGACTTGGAAATAGGCTTTTTAGAAGAAAAGTGTTTAGATAATGAGTTTGAGGTATGAAAGGAATTTGAATATTCCCAGAGAGTGTGGCATAAAGAAACCAATAAAAATATGGATGAATAGGCTGGAAAAGTGGCTCATGCCTGTAATCCCAGCACTTTGGGAGGCTGAGGCAGGTGGATCACACGAGGTCAAGAGATTGAGACCATCTTGGCCAACATGGTGAAACCCCGCCTCTACTAAAAAATACACAAATTAGCTGGGCGTGGTGGTGCACGCGTGTAGTCCCAGCTACTCAAGAGGCTGAGGCAGGAGAATTGCTTGAACCTGGGAGGTGGAGGTTGCAGTGAGCCGAAATTGGCCACTGCACTCCAGCCTGGCGCCCGGCGACAGAACAATACTCTATCTCAAAAACAAAAACAAAAAAAACAAAAAAACCTGTAGATTAAAGAGCAGGATTTGTGACACGCATATCTTGATTAGGTTAAAATTAAATCACAGATTGGTTAAAATAATCTGCTAAAGTTAAATATCAGAACAAATAACGATATATCATATTGCTAATCTAACCACAGGTGAAAAACATTATCCATGTAACCCTCAGTGGGATATATGGTAAGAATTGAAAGAACTGCAAAGAAATCCCGAACTTTGTTACCTTTGTTGTTTCAACTTTATTGTATTTGTTGGCAGTGGTATTGGTGTAATTTTGAAAAAAAAAAAAAAAAAAAATTACATTTTAGGATCGAACAAATGAGTAACATGGTGGTGCTGTTGGGAGCCAGATTCATAATGTGGTAAATGGAAGTACAAATATGGAATGGGAGAAGGAAAGGAAGAATTATGTTGTTACATTGGAATTGGGGGTGTCAGTATAAACTGATGATGTTTTACAGAGTATTGCATTTCCTAGCACTGCCCCTAAATAAGTAGAAACAAACTACACTTCTGTAGCAAGGAACACACCTGTATCCAGTTCTTGGTTTGTAAACACTATTCTTCACTAAAGTTCCTTGGAGAAATTGCTGATTCCAGGTCAGGGGCAGGGAAACTAGGTGATCATGGATTATCTTGTGACAGAAAATAAGGAAGTACTCAAAAATGAGTGGACATGTTGAAAGAACACATCATCTTGGAAGGATTCTCACGGACTGCAGTTGAAAACATTTGAGCATCAAAATGAATAATGACAAGAATGGATTATAATACACTGAGGAAAAAAGGACATACAAGTCCATACTGATAAATTTTCTTCTAAATTGGGGTAGGAAAAATTTTTATTTACAGAACAATGATAACTAGTATATGTAGAAGGATTTTCATAAGTGAAAAAAATCGGTTTTCCATCCACCGTAGAAGTAATAGATGCAAGCCAGAAATGTCAGTCATCAATGGAATTAAACTTAAATTAAAAAGGAAAAAGTTATTGGAGGACAGGATATTGATACAGTCTCAAATATTTTACTCTACAGATAGTTAATTTACTCAGGGAAAAAGTAATCTTTATAAGGCAGAAATCTGGTGGATAGCATCTTAACCAAATGATCAAATTTAACATCTCCAGTATCATGACAAGTTGGCGTGTGCTTCTTGATGATACACTGAGGATAGAGCATACTTATATGTTATTCTTGCCAAAAGTGTTTAGTTTGAATCTGATGATGGAGACAAATAAAAAATTAAGGGCAGTGTACAAAATAATTGATCTGTACTTTGTAAAAATGTCAACATTAAATAAAAAGATACAACCTCACAATGTGTTGCAAAAATCTTTAATAATCTACTTGGAAGATACATACGTATTGTACTTTTGTTGTAATTCTTATGAAGGATTGAAATCTTTGAAATGTTGGGGAAAATAGAATAATATTGATTTTATTTTCTAACTTTAATCTTTTGAAAATGAATATTACTAAACAATATGAGAGGTACTAAGATGAGAAATTTTTTTGAAACAAATTACTGGGTTTTGACAGTAATGGTTTTTTTAAAGTTATATGTAAAACATTATTTTAGAAAATCCATCTTCTCAGTATTGGAAAGAAGTGGCAGAAAAACGGAGGAAGGCGCTGTATGAAGCACTTAAGGAAAATGAAAAAGTATGTATTGAGTATAATTTGTATCTTTTTTTAAATTCCAGGATTATTTTACTCTTGCTGCTTAGCATATTAGAACAACATGAACTAGCTTTAATACTGGCTTAAGAAAAGTTTAAGTAAAAAGGTAGCTCTTGATGGAATTATCATACAAAATGAATCCTGTTGAGAGTCAGATCTATGCTGCATGTCCTCCACATTATATACTTGTAGGCCTGTAATTTGATTTATAGCATAGCAAATCTATAGAATACTGAACTTTATTTATGTAATATAGCTTCATAAAGAAATTGAACAAAAGGACAATGAAATCGCCCGCCTGAAAAAGGAGAATAAAGAGTTGGCAGAAGTAGCAGAACATGTGCAGTATATGGCAGAGCTAATAGAGGTAGGTAATGTAACAGTTACCTGGTTCACATTTATGCATTTTTCTATAAAGTTGAGATAGTATAGTGTGATCACTTTGAAGGGTTTGGGCTCTGGAATCAGATGTCCTGGATTTGAGACTTAATTTTCTTCTTGGCACCATTAAGTTTGCTGGGTAGAGTGGGTTTATCCTGTCAGGGCTTCATTTTCCTCATCTATAAAATGAGAGTAATGACTACTTTATAAGATTGTTATGAGAATTAAATGAGCTATAATAGATGGACAGTTGCAAGGAGTACTTGCAGAGAATAAAAGTTCAGTAAAAGGAGTTAACTTATGCCTGGAAAATATAGAACATTATTTAATAGTTGACACATTTTTAAGTAGTTTTAATGCCAGCTTGACATGAGTGTCATTTATAAAATTGCTAATTTGTCCGCTAAATAAGTTAGATGGTTTTATATGACTAAAGAATTTTTTAAGTGGCTAATGTGTTTGTAAGCATTAGCCTGATGAGTGTTGCTTTACCAGACTTGCCCTTAAAAAGGTTTTAAGATTTATTTATTCATGTTTGCCAAAAGTTTGTCATGCTGATTGGAAGAAAGTGTTTCAAATCAAAACTTTTCACGTAGATGAATTGTTACCTTACATTTGAGATCCATGATAGAATTCATGTTTGAAATTTTCATTTGGAAATAGTGTAGTAGCTCTTAACTTCCTTAAAAGTATTGGTCTACAGCTGACTGGAAATGTAGAACACCTAGTTGTCCCTGCAGCTGCTTGGGGAAGTAACTATTTTAAATTATACTCTGAAATCATTTCAGTGCTTTTAAAAAAAAAAAAAGGCAAATTATTAAACACTTTAACTTTGCTGACTGTGATCTAGCATGGTAGAGACTTTGATATGGCACTGTTTATAAATGAATTTATTGAGGGGCAAGATGAAAAAAATCTCATTACAGCTATATCAGTATGCTGATCAATTTAGGTTTTTCACATTTTTACAATAAATTATATTGGTTTATTCTTTAAAAGAGACTGAATGGTGAACCTCTGGATAACTTGGAATCACTGGATAGTCAGGAGTTTGATTCTGAAGAAGAAACTGGTGAGGATTCTGAAGTGGGAGAATCAGAAATTGGCACTTGTGCTGAAGGAATTGTATCTTCCTCTACAGATGCAAAGCCATGTATATGAAATGCATTAATATTTGACTGTTGAGAATTTTACTGCCAAAGTTTACCTCCACTAGTTCTTTGTAGCAGAGTATGTAACTACCTAATGCCAACTCTGGAATCAAGCTTCCTTGTTTGAATCCTGGTACCCTATTGTATTAAAGTACAAATACTATGTATTTTTAATCTACAATGCCATATGTAAATAGGATTTTCTCAGTTGTCAGACATGACTTATGCATATGACTAAATAAACTTCAAACTCCTATTGAATATTGTGTGCAACTTAGAATAATGAAATACAAGGAGTCTGTGTAGAAAATTTGTCTGTTTCTATGCTTTTATGTTCTCTTTCTATTCAACTGCTAACTACCTTGGAGGAAACAAGAAGAAAATGAACTTAACAGTATTTACACTGAGTTAGCTGAGGCTTTAACTCCCAAACTTGGTTGTACCTCAAGCTCACTGTAGGCCCTGTTGGTACTAACAAGTAGTTTTTGGAATGGAGCATGAGAGTCTGTTTTCCAAAAGCTTTTCAAGTGAATGTGATTAGCCAGCCTGAGGCTCAACTGGCTGGCAGGATCAGACTCTTCTTGGAAGCTTAAAATGATGGGTGATGGTGATAATCCTAGAGAAACAAAGTGGAGAATGGGTAAAAGTTCAATGGAAAAAAAGGAATAGCTGAAAATTATAGAACTTTAAGTCACGACAAGAAGCTAGTGGCAATTAACGTTAGTGTGGCTCTGTATGTTTCAAGTGTGGGTCACTAGCCTAAAGATAGAGTTAAAAAATAGGTAACTTAATTTTAAAAAAGGAATTGAAGAATACTCTGGATTGGGGCAAGAGGAGAATCAGCTGAGAGGCCTTTGGAATGCTTAAGAAAGAAATCAGATAAGTAGAATAGGATGACTTGGCAAATAGTATTTCCATAACGTGCCAGGATTTGATGGTGAGGAGCAAAAGGAGAGGGAATTGAAGGGAATTTAAAAACTAATGTAGGAGCTAAGGGGTCGGAAAGGGAAAACAATGGCGGCTGTGGTGTGGTTAGTGCTGAGATGACGACCTTAGTGCTGGATAACGGAGCTTACAACACCAAAATCAGTTACAGCCATGAAAATGTGTTGGTTGTTCCTAATTGTCAGTTCTGGTCAAAAACAGTACACTTTAAAATTTTAATGCGAACCAGACAGATGAAATAAAAGATCCTTCTGGACTTCTACATCCTTCCTTTTCAAAAGGGCTTCTTGGTGAATTGGGATGTTCAAAGACAAGTTTGGGATTACCTTTTTGGAAAAGAAATGTATCAGGTAACAAATTAGAGTTTATTTTTTAGATACTAATATTATTATCACTGAACCATACCAAGAATCAATGAATGAAATTCTATTTGAAGAATACCAGTTCCAAGCAGTATTAAAAGTAAATGCTGGGGCTCTCAGTATACATAGATGTTTCCGAGGTAATCCTTCTGAATTATGCTGTATCATTGTTGATAGTGGATATTCCTTCACACATAGAGTTCCTTATTGTAGAAACAAAAAGAAAAAAGAAGCATTTATTCGGCAGCTACATGGTATGGATGAAACACGTGTGATTAATCAAGTGAAAGAAGATGTATACTGTGTCTCTCAGGATTTTTGATAGAGACATGGATATTGCAAAGTTGAAAGGAGAAGAAAATACAGTAATGATAGACCATATCTTGCCTGACTTCAGTACGATTAAAAAGGGCTTCTGTAAGCCAAGAGAAGAGATGGTGTTGAGTGGAAAATATAAATCTGGGGAACAAATTCTTCATCTGGCCAATAAGAGATTTTTTGTTCCAGAAATACTCTAATCCTTCTGATATAAGCATTCAAAAATGGGAATTCCAGACGGTATTGTCTATTCAATTCAGAATCTACCTGAAGAAATGCAGCCGCATTTTTTTAAGAATATTGTCTTGACAGGAGGAAATTCCCTTTTCCCAGGATTTAGGGATCTGGTTTACTCAGAAGTTTGATGTCTTACTCCAGCAGATAATGATGTTTCTGTTGTGCTGCCTGAAAACCCTATTACTTACGTCTGGAAAGGTGGAAAATTGATATCAGAGAATGATAATTTTGAAAATATGGTAGTAATGAGAAGATTATGAAGAAAATGGACATAGCATCTGTGAAGAGAAATTTGATATTTAAGCAACATTTTTGAATGAAAATCTTGACTAGTTGTGACCATAAGGTTTAATTTCAAAGTTTCTTTTAAAAGAGGTTAAGGAACTGTGTTACCTTTCTTCCTAAGAAAAAGCCTTGAATTTATGTAAATACTTTGATCCATTGCTAATTTTCAAAGGCTTCTTAGGTTACTAGAGTAAACTGTAACTCAGCCCACATTTTCATTTAGGAGCTAGACTACCATAATAATGCTTATGCTGTTTCCAAGGGTATGTGTTTTTCATTAAAAGCAGAAAGGATGAATGCATTTTAATTCTTCAGATCTGAAAGCACAGATTTAACTGCCTCACTGCTATTTCCTTAGAAGGTAGTTTTGTGTGATTGTGACTGAAGTACTTTATTTAAAAATTGTCATCCTTATTTGTACATTCTAAAGTTGGAAAGACTGATCTTAGACGTATGTAATGTTTATTTTGTACCTAGAGCACATTTACAAGGGTGGAGACTAAAGCTAATAAAGTTTTCTTGGTTAAAAAGAAAAAAAAACTAATGTAGTTGCTAAAACCATAAAACTTCTAGAACTATATATAGGAAAGTTCTTAGTGACTTTGGGTTTGGCAAAGAGTTCTCAAATAGGACACACAAAAAAGCATAAACTTCAAATTAAACTTCGTGAATTTTGAAAACCTTTTGAAAGACAAATGAAAAGGCAAGAGCAGACAGGGAACGTACTTGCAGAACGTAGCCAACAAAGGATTTGTATCTGTAAAGAACTTTTCCAACTCAATACTAGACGACTTAATTTTTTAAATGGGGAAAAGATTTGCACACTTCATCAAAGGATATATATGAGATGGCAAGTAAGTGCATGCTCAGCGTTACAGTTATTAAGGAAGTACAAATTAAATGACAACTAGATGAGTCATTAAGGAAGTGCAAATTAAATGACAACCAGATACTGCTACATACCTATCAGAATTGTCTTAATTTGGAAATATGAAAACAACTATATTGAGTGTTGTTAAGGATGTGAAGCATCTGAAACCCTCCCGCAATGGTGGTGGCAATATTAAATGCAACAACTGCTGTAGAGAAATTGAACGATTCCTTAGACGTTAAACACATGTTTTATACATGACTCAGCCATTCCACCCCGGGGTATTTACCCAAGAGAAACAAAAGCATATGTCCACATGAAGACTAGTTCATACATTTTCATAGCTTTATTTGTAATAGCCAAAATATCCATTGGTAACTGAGTGGATAAATTATGGTATAACCATATAGTGGAATACTGTAGTGATAAAAAGGGAACAGAAAATCAATGAATCTCAATGTGTGAAAGGAGCCAGGTAAATACATACTGTATGTTTTCATTTATTTAAAATTACAAAACTACAAAGTATAATGAGAAAGGAGATTAGTAGTTGCCTAGGGGTCACGTAGGCGTGATTGGGGAATGTATTTTAAGCTTCTAGTTCCTGGGAACTGATGCTAGTCATGGAGAATTTGTAGGAATTTCCTGTGGAAGTTGAGTCTCATTTTTAGTTAGGTATCAAGTAGTAAGTATAACAGCTGGGTGTGATGGCTTATGCCTGTAATCCTGTACTTTGGGAGGTTGAGGTAGGCAGATCACTTGAGGCCAGGAGTTCGAGATCAGCCTGGCTGACATGGCAAAACGCTGTGTCTACTAAAAATACAAATATTAGCTGGGCATGATGGCACACACCTGTAGTCCCAGATCTTCAGGAGGCTGAGGCACAAGAATTGCTTGAATCTGGGAGGCAGAAGTTGCAGTGAGCCTAGATTGCACCACTGCCTTCCAGCTTGGGTGACAGAGTGAGGCTCTGTCTCAAAAAAAAAAAAAAAACCTTTCAATGAAAATGCCTTGGAGAAGGGGTCAGGGAGTTAATCAAGCCTGGCCAGTGAGAACAAGTTCTTTGAAGTTGATTTAATGAGATGCAATTGAGTTTCCTTAAGGAAATGGCAAGTGGATAAGAATTAGTTGGAAAAACAGTATGCGTGAAGCCTGGATTAGACAAATAATTTGTCAGTATGTTTTACAAGGCTAGCATAACATATCAAGATACTGAGGATGGACCAGCCTGGCGTGGTGGCTCATGCCTGTAATTCTAGCACTTTGGGAGGCTGAGGCTGGTGGATCACCTGAGGTCAGGAGTTCAAGGCCAGCCTGACTAACATGGTGAAACCCTGTTTCTACTAAAAATACAAAATTAGGCGTGGTGATGCGTGCCTGTAATCCCAGCTACTTGGGAAGCTGAGGCAGGAGAATCGCTTGAATCCGGGAGGTAGAGGTTGCAGTGAGCCAAGATTGCGCCTTTGCACTCTAGACTGGGCAACAACAGCGAAACCTCCTCTCAAAAAAAAGATGACGGAGATGGACCGGAAGGTTGGAGTGGGGCAATCCACAGCCCTATTAATACCGATTGAAAAATCAAATAAAATGGCAAATATAATCTACTAAAAGATAAAACGATGACCAAGTCGGGGTTTATCTCAGGAATGTATGACTGCTACAATATTAGTAAACATGAAATTCTTTATATAAAAGGGGAAAAAGCATTTCATTTTAATAGGTGGTGAAACACCGTTGACAAAATTCACGCTTTCTGGTAAAACCATTGGTAATCTAGGAAAAGAAGAAGGTTTTAACCCGAAAGAAGCTGTGCTACCCATGCTTAACATAATGTATAATGGTGAATCTTTGGAATTTGTTTCAAGGTGAAGAGCTAGAAAAGGATGGACCCCAATTACTTTCAATTCTTTTGGAGGTTGATGCAGTAAGACCAAATAAAGGGTAATTATCGGAAGGAAAGAGAAAAGCAAATCCAAGAGCAGCTAGAAATGAATTTTAAGACTACACCATGGGTAGGCTATCTCGTCCAAGTAAACTGAAGTGTTATTAGAAGAAAATAAATTCTAGTGAGCCAAAAAGCAACAAACGTCCTCCACACTGCCTTAGGGCCCTTGTATTTCTGGTTTGTTTAGGAAACTTCCTTGCCTATCCCACACCCTTCAAGATGGTTCAGTTGACTTTTAGGTGGTAACTAATTAGGTTGTTAGGTCAACCAAGAAGGATAGGAATTGGTGTATACCTATCTGAGCTCCTTGGAACCTCAAGTCTGAACCTTGTATCTTACCCCCTTCAATTTAAAGGCGTTCCAGAGACCAAAAAGGAATTTGAATAGAACATATTATTAGACTACCTTATAAGCTAATCTGTAGATAGAATGTTAACCAGAATTTCTCTAAACACTGTCACAGAGAGGCCTTCAGCAATCTCTGGTTAAATATGTTCATTGAACAGAGCCATCTAATTTCCGTCTTTCCCAAACCTTATTAAAATGACAGTAAGCTGTAAAAAACATAAACCCACTCTGACAAAAGCCAGAGTCAGCAGAAGGTGAGGCAAACGTGACAATGCAGGGAACAGAATGAAACAAGAGCAAAAGATGTAAGTACGGCTAAACAATTCCGTTTCTAGAAACTTACCCAACGGGTGTACCCACACATAGGAAGTGACACATATTTAAGGTTACTCATTACAACTTTGAACTATCAAAATATTGGAAATAACCTAAATATTCATCAGTATAGGACTGGTTATGTAAATTACAGTTCGCCCTTTAACAAGGCAGGCATTAGGGAAGCCAACACCTGTACAGTTGAAAATCCACATACAAATTTTCCTTTTTTCTTTTGCAATCTTCTGCTTTTAAAATTTAGATAATTTTTTTTTCTTTTTATGAGACAGAGTCTGGCTCTTTCGCCCAGGCTGGCATGCATCAGTGCAATCCTAGATCACTGCAACCTCCGCCTCCCGGGTTCAACGAATTCTCCTGCCTCAGCCTCTCGAGTAGCTGGGATTATAGGCACACACCACCATGTCCGGCTGATTTTTATATTTTTAGTAGAGACAGGTTTCACCATGTTGGCCAGGCTGATCTCAAACTCTTGGACTCCGGTGATCCGCCTACCTTGGCCTCCCACTGTGCTGGGATTACAGGCCTGAGCCACTACACCTGGCCCAGATAAATTTTCTTTCTCAAAATTATTTGAGACAGGGTGTCACTCTGTCACCTGAGTGCAGTGGCATGATTTAGGTTCACTACAACCTCTGCCTTCTAGGCGCAAGCAATCTGCCTGCCTCAGCCTCCCCAGTAGCTGGGACTGTAGGTACACACCACCACACCTGGCTAATTTTGTTTATTTTTTGTAGAGATATCTTACTGTGTTGCTCAGGCTGATCTCAAATTCCTAGATTCCAGTAATCCTCCCATCTAGGCCTCCCAAAGTGTTGGGATTACAGATGTGAGCCCCACCCCACCCGGCTGAAGTTACTGTTTTTATTTGAGACAAGACCTTACTATGTTTTTCAGGTTGGACTCAAGTGATAATCTTGCTTCAGTCTTGCAGGTAGCTGGGATGACAGGCACACCACTATGCTTGGCCTTACATATAATTTTTTACTCTCTCACAACTTAATTATTAGCCTAATGTTGACTGGAAGCCTTGCTGATAATATAAACAATTGGTTAACATACATTTTGTATGTTGTATGTATTACACACTATATGTTACAATAAAGTAAGGTACAGAAAAGAATGTTATTAAGCAGATCATAAAGAAGAGAAAATATTTTTTACTGTTCATTAAGCAGAAGTGGTTCATCATAAGGGTCTTCATCCTCATCCTCTTCACATTGAGTAGGATGAAGAGGAGGAGGTCTTGCTCTCTCGGGTCGCAGAGACAGAATAAAGTCTTCATATAAGTGGACCTGAGCAGTTCAAACTCATGTTGTTCAAGGGTCAACTGTATAGTACAGTCATACAATGAAATACTCTGAAGCAGTAGAAAAGAAACTCTTTAAGATGTAGAATCAAGTCCGAAATAAATTATGTATGTATAGAATGCTGTTGTGTGTTAAAACAAGGATGAAGAAAGGGATATTTGTATATTTTCTTGCATATAGATAGAATACCCCTGGAAAGATACAGAAGCTACTTCTTTTCTTTTTATCCGTACATGAATTTATACATTTTAATTGGTTGTGTATATACTTATTTATTTGTTTTTATTTATTTATTTTTGAGATGGAGTCTCACTCTGTCGCCCAGGCTGGAGTGCAGTGGCATAATCTCGGATCACTGCAACCTCTGCCTCCTGGGTTCAAACGATTCGCCTGCCTCCACCTCCCGAGTAGCTGGACGACGGGCATGTGCCACCACACCCGGCCAATTTCTGTATTTTCAGTAGAGATGGGGTTTCACCATGTTGGCCAGACCAGTCTCTGACTCCTGACCTCATGATTCGCCTGCCTCGACTTCCCAAAATGCTGGGAATACAGGCGTGAGCGTATATGCTTCTTTTCCATGTCTAACGTTGTCTTCCTGGAGTAGGGAGCTCCAATAGCTGCAGCACTCCTGGTTTTAGTGGAGATGAGTGACTTACCTGATTGGTGACTTTGGGAAGAAAAAACCTCATGTGCTTGCCTCAGCTCTTCCCTTCTTCCTCTGGGGAGTGAGGGCTTGCACAGAGCACTGCTGTTCTCAGCTGCTTCTCATGGTTCAGGGACAGGCTGAAGTCAAATGATTAATCAAGTGAAGTATAAAGACATCACTGGGCATGCAAATGCTTAAGACATTTACTTCCTCTTCATTCTTTCTCAGGAAACTACCAAAAAATTTTCGAATTCAAATGTTGGAATGGTCCAGGAAAAGGGAAGAGATGGTATACAGGAAGCAGAGGCTTGTGGATGAGAAGGGTAATGGGGGGTCCTGGATGTTGAAGGGAACCCCTAAAATACTGTATTTGTTAGCTGTAGGGCAGGCCCAGATTGGAGCAAGATGATGGTGGACTGGAGCTGACAGTTACCCAATGTGTGATTGTATTGAGAGATGTTAGACATTTAGAGGAAAGTGTGGGAATAAAGCAATGACAGGTATTCAGAAGACTAAGCAAAAACCAAACTCCAGAGAAAACAGAATTGTACAAAGAAGGAAATGTAATCATACTATCCTGTATGACGTAGCCATGAAAAATATTGAATTAATCTTAGTGGGTTTTTAAATATTCATTTATTTATAATAGAGCGGGTCTTGCTGTGTTGCCCAAGCTGGTCTCAAACTCTTGACCTCAAGCAGTCCTTCTACCTCAGCTTCCCAAAGTGCTGCGATTACAGGTATGAGCCACTGTGCCCAGCTATCCTATTTTTTTTTTTTTTTTTTGAGACAGAGTCTCCCTCCGTCACCAGGCACCAGGCTGGAGTGCAGTGGTGCGACCTTGGCTCACTGCAACCTCCGCCTCCCGGGTTCAAGCAATTCTCCTCCCTCAGCCTCCCAAGTAGCTGGGACGACAGGCGTGTCCCACCACGCCCTGCTAATTTTTTTTGTATTTTTAGTAGAGGTGGGGTTTCACCATGTTGGCTAGGATGGTCCTGATCTCTTGACCTCGTGATCCACCAGCCTCAGCCTCCCAAAGTGCTGGGATTACAGGCGTGAGCCACCACACCTGGCCACTATCCTGTTTTTTAAATCAACAATTGTGACATAATTAGATGGAGACGAAGAGGAGAGCAGGTGGGGGTAGGCAGGAGGAGTGTTAGACTGCCAAATTCCATCTGTCCTTTCCAGAAGGAAGAACAAACATCCCCAAAATTGAAAAAAAAAAAGCCAAGAATTAACAATGTATGTCAATTATTTAGAAATATGGAAGTAAATAAATACTAGAAGAAACAATGGAAGGAATTCAGATGGTCAGCTCTGGGAGTGCAGATGAGGAGGGGGCTCAGGGACTGCTGTTCCTCACTAAAGGCCTGGCATTATTTGACTTTTGAAACTGTGGACGTGCATTCCTTTGAAATAAAAACTTAATTTTAAAAGCATTAAAAGGTTGAATGTGGTGGCTGACACCTGTCCCAAAACTTTGGGAGGCCAAAACAGGAGGGAATGCTTTAGCCCAGGATTTTGAGATCAGCCTGGGCAAAATAGCAAACTTAATCTCTATTTTAAAATCGTGTGTGTGTGTGTGTGTCAGGCCAGATGCAGTGGCTCATGCTTGCAATCCCCACACTTTGGGAGGCCGAGGCAGGCAGATCACGAGGTCAGGAGATCAAGACTATCCTGCCCAACATGGTGAAACCCTGTCTTACTGAAAATACAAAAAATTAGCCGGGTGTGGTGGCATCTGCCTGCAGTACCAGCTGCTCAGGTGGCTGAGGCAGGAGAATCACTTGAACCTGGGAGGTCGAGGCTGCGGTGAGCTGAGAACACGCCATTGCACTCCAGCCTGGGCAACAGAGCAAAACTCTGTCTCAAAAACAAACAAACAAAAAAAGTGTGTGTGTGTACACTTTTCGTATACGTATGAAAAAGAAATTAGCAGGGCATAGTGGTTTGCACATGTAATTCTAGCTACATGAGGAGCTGAGGCAGGGGATTGCTTGAGCCAAGGACTTCAAGGTTATGTATGATCTATGCCTCCACATTTTCAGAGAGGCTAATTTGAGTAATAACAAAACTCAGATCTCCCATTTAGCCAGCTCTGTGTATATTAAACTCTTGCTATTGCAGTTCCCCTGTCTTAAGTTCATAGCTCAGTGTCATGAACTGTGATTGCACCACTGCACTCCAGCCTGGGCGACAGAGTTAGATGCTATCTCAACAATCAATCAATCAGTTAAGTAATTCCTTTAGTGTCTAGATGGAACTTCTGATTTCCAACCCTTACTCTCCTCCTATCAACTGGATTCTAGTTGACAAATTCCACATTCCACACTTCATAAAACCACAAAGAATGGACATGCACAGTTGCTCAGCAGAACATAGCCTTTTCTGGTTCTAAGATCTGCGAAAACTCCCCCCGAGTTCCTTCTCAAGGAAACCCCATCTAATTATGTGATTAGCATCCTCCACAACATTCCTATCCCAAATACAAATGAGGATCATGAATCTACATGACTTTTTTTTTTTAATAGCTCCCTCTGTGCCTAACACTAAAGCACAGCTCAGTCAAAGCAAGTGTGTGAAAGATGAAAGTACGTAATTCAATGTTACGGCTGCAACCGAAGCTAAAGGCAGGTGCCAGTGTAGTCAGAGAAACAGGAACATATCCCTTAGGCACTTTTCTGCCAATATTATTTTTTCAAATAAAACTTTTGATAAGGTCGGTTAACACACGTAGTATACAGGTATTCTGTTGCAGATTATCTAATAGATGAAACAGAGAGAATACAATCTTTTTATGAAAATCTAAAAGCCTACCTAACTTTAGGCTGACTTTAGGCATCCGGACACATGCACTTCGTCTCCATCCAGACGTGTGTGCCAGTGGAGTTGCGGCTGCTGCCGTCTGGTGCTAATTCCCAGTCAGCCTTATGTGCAACCAGATCGTGCTCTGATTGCCAGAGAACAATCTCAGAAGCACCACCACCAGAGGTTCTGCACAGAAACGGGGCCGAAAGGATTCGGGTGAGTCACCAGTGCCTGCTGCAGGAAGTGGCTGTGGGTTGAGCTAGGATTTGGCTGTTCTGGGTGCCTTGGTTTAATGTCATCTAATAACTCCCGTAGTGCACCATTGCTCCTAAGAGTTATATGCATGATGCATCTTCTGATGAATTTCCATTTTATAAATTTAATTTTATGAGGTCTTTTTTTTTTACTTTTAATAATTTTTTACCACACAGAAGCACATGGTTAAATAAAAATTACCACCATAGATTTTTTTTCCCAATGGGAAATCAATTGTAAAATACATATTTTTAAACAACTTCAAAAAGAGATGTATTAGAAAATAGGAGTTTCATGATTTAATGGTAGACATTGGGGCTAGACATTCTGGCCTTTGTATAATAGGTGGGAAAAAATAATATTCCAGTTTTGTAATTTGACAGCTATTCATGTAACTGCCCTGTGAGTTCTTCTTTTTTTGACCCAAACAGAGCAGATTTATTGAGACAGGGGAACTGCAATTGAGAAGGATTTTAATACACATAGAGCTGGCTAAATGGGAGACCAGAGTTTTGCTGTTACTCAAATCAGCCTCTCTGAAAATTTGGGGACTAGGGATTTTTAAGGATAGTTTCATGGAGGGGGGCTAGGGAATGGGGAATGCCGATTGGTTCTGCCGGGGATGAACTCATAGGAGGCTGGAACTTGTCCTCTTGTGCTGAGTCACTTGCTGGTTGGGGACCGAAAGAAGAGCCAGCTTGGCAGTCCGGGTGGTGTCAGCTCATCTGTCAGAATGCAGGACTTGAAAAATACCTCAAATATGAATCTTAGGTTTTGCAATACTAACATTATGTGTAGGTGCAACTGGGGAGGTTAGGAATCTTGTGGTCTCTGGCTGCATGACTGCTGAACCATAATTTCTAATCTGTAGCCAATGTGTCAGTTTTACAGAGGCAGTCTGGTCCCCAAGCAAGAAAGGAGTTTGTTTCCGGGAAGGATCTAGGTAATCATCTTGGTTTCATAGTTAAACTGTGAACTAAATTCTTCCCAAAGTTAGTTTGGCCTATGCCCAGGAATGAACACGGGCAACTTAGAAGTTGGAAGTAAGATGGAGTCAGTGAGGTCAGCTTTCTTTCGCTGTGAGATTTTTCTCACTGTCCTCGTTTTTGCAAAGGTGGTTTCATTCATATTCCCCATGGTATCTAACTACATGCTTTAACATCTTTATTTCCTAATGGGAGAGAGCACACTCGTGAGCAAGCTCAATGGGCCCTGTCTGCGAGGAATTGTAAACAGCATTGCTTTTCTGAAGTTTGATTATTGCAGTTAACCGTATGAAAATCTATACAGAACTCTTCAACTACAAAGGAAAACACTGAAAATTAAGATACCGATTTTTATTATTTATTTCAGTTTTCCAGGATAATACAATGGCATGGAGAGCTGCAACACATAACTGGATTTGGAGAAACTAATCCTTGTGAAAACCAATTAGGTAATATAGCACCTGTGCAAAATTCTCTGGCCATGCAGACCAATTCGCAGAAGCCATTGTTTCCAAACAATCTTTTAGATTCTTGTCATCTTTAAGCTCCTTGACGTAAGACGAGTTGTTGCATGTCATGACAGAGAGAACGTAACAAGTCCAAAATTTAAGGAGGAGGTAGCTGTTTATTTGACTTTTGATAGTAGACTCAAAGCTGCCTTCTAAAAAACGAACGAGAATAGGAATAAATTGCAGACTTTTGGCTCTTTTCTGGCTGAGAGGGTTTAAGTAACACCAACATGCCACACTCTGGAGCAGCAGGATCTTTATTTTCGGTGCCAGCGCCTTCTGTTGCAGCAAGTGAGCCACTTCTTTCATGTACTTAGCTGCAAATTTCCCAGCAGGCAGTCCTCCTGTAAAACAAGTATTTGCATTTCCAGAAGTATTTGGTGTATCTAGTAGCTACTAACACTTTGGATGCTCCTATGTGTTCATGTTCTTGTTGCCCTATAGAGGACACTGGATATTTTGAATTTTCCTTTTTCCCCACTTCCCATTTTGCTGCCATGAAGACCAGAAAGTGTGTGTTCATAAGCAAGAAGTGATAGGAAAAGCATGGCAAGGTCTCTGCCTGCTGGTCTCCTCCCTGGCTCCTTTAAGCAAGCACCCAGGAATAAGTATTTTTTTTCCTTTTCTTTTTTTTGGGAGGGGGGAAGGGGTCTCCCTCTGTTGCCCAGGCTGGAGTGCAGTGGCATGATCTCGGTTCACTACAACCTCTGCCTCCTGGGTTCAAGCGATTCTCCTGCCTCAGCCTCCCGAGTACCATGGACTACAGGCGTCCACCACCAAGCCCAACTAATTTTTGTATTTTTAGTAGAGACGCAGTTTCACCATGTTGGCCAGGATGGTCTTGAACTCCTGAACTTGTGATCCACCTGCCTCGGCCTCCCAAAGTGCAGAGATTACAGGCGTTAGCCATCGTGCCCAGCCAATTGGAGTATTTCATGGTGAATAAAACCAGGCTGCGTTTGCTTAGCAAATCTCCTTCATGATCTTATTCTGGATTATCTGCCTTTAGTACTGGAAAAAAACCAGAAGGATCCCAGAGCATTAGAGCCACGAGCAAATTGAGAGTTTGAGCAGCATGTCCAGGGATGACCAGTGGGCGGGAGGTTTTCCTTAGTTTCTATCCATTGCTGTCCTATTCCCCTTACACATTTCTTGCCTCAGCTCTTTTGCAACTATGGGACCAACACAACCTCACAAGATTTTTCTTGTTTAGCCACTGACCCAGCCTGGCCCTAGACTCTACTTTCACCATATACCTTGACCCCCTGTGCAAATCTCAGACTCCAATAAGGTACTAGCCAAGAAGACACTAGATGAAGACTTTTTAGGTGGTGAGGAGTAGCTGACAAAGCTGGTCAGATTTTTGCCACTGGAGTTTTCTGTGTTTTGGGGTTTTTCTTGAGACAGGGTCTCGCTCTGTTGTACAGGCTGGAATGCAGTGGCGCGATTTTGGCTCTTGCAACCTCCACCTCCTGAGTTCAAGCAGTTCTGCTGCCTTAGCCTCCCAAGTAGCTGGAATTACAGGCGCATGTCACCACAGTTGGCTAATTTTTGTATTTTTAGAGATGAAGTTTCATCATGTTGGCCAGTGATCCACTGGTCAAGTGATCCACCCACCTCCGCCTCCCCAAGTGCTGGGATTACAGGCGTGAGCCACCGCGCCTAGCGCCACTGGAGTTTTGATCCCATATGGATTTCTCTTGTACTCCACAGTTCCATGCTCCTAAAAATGTTATATTTAACGTTAAAGCCTTGCCTGAAGCCTAGGCAGATCCCCTTTCCCTAGCTTCCTACCACAACAGCTAAGGTTAAATACCATCAGATTAAAGAATTCTGACCCTTTTATAATTACCTAGCTCTTCCCACAATTGGTGAAGATAGCTACACAGAGAACTCAGCCCGCCCCATGATGTGGGAGCCCTTTTCCCCGCTCGGGTTCGTCTCCTGTGCTTCCTGTCTCCCTTCCAGCTGTCAGTGGCTCCCAGCCATTCTGGCAACAAGGACTCCTTTTACTCTCTTCTTTGATGAAGTCCATTCTTTGAAAGATTTAGTCTATCAAACTACATCTAAGTAATTCATTTTCCCACTTAAAACTCAATCTAAGGGGCCAGGCATGGTGGCTCACACCTGTAATCCTAGCACTATGGGAGGCTGAGGTGGGTGGATCACCTGAGGTCAGGAGTTCGAGACCAGTCTGGGCAACATGGTGAAACCCCATCTCTACTAAAAATACAAAAAATTAGCTGGGCATGGTGGTGGACACCTGTAATCGCAGCTATTGGGAAGGCTGAGGCAGGAGAATCACTTGAACCCGGAAGGTGGAGGCTTTAGTGAGTCGAGATCAGGCCACTGCACTCAAGCCCAGGCAACAAGAGCGAAACTCCATCTCAAAAAAAATTAAAATTAAAATTAAAAAAATCAATCTAAGACTCTTAGAGCCACCAGCCAGGGCTTCTAATTAGGAGATGTGTTATTGAGGATAGGGACAGTCTATAAAATCTCATTACATATCCTTAAATTTATCAATTAGAAAATAAATGGAGTGAGTTTGGACTTGATGATTATTAGAGCAATGTGTGTTCAAACGGTTAACAGTTTATTTTCCACTTTACTTTCTAGCCAATTATACATGAATCGTTGCCCCTATTGGCTTACCTAGCAGATGTCTTAAGAGTAGTAAGTTTTTGGCTAGGTGCGGTGGCTCATGCCTGTAATCCCAGTACTTTGTGAGGGGAGGTAGGCAGATCATGAGCTCAGAAGTTCAAGACCAGCCTGGCCAACATGGTGAAACCTTGTCTCTACTAAAAATACAAAAAATCAGCCAGCATGGTGGCGTGTGCCTGTAATTGCAGCTACTTGGAAGGCTAAGGCAAGAGAATTGCTTGAACCCAGGAGGCAGAGGTTGTAATGAGCTGAGATCGTGCCACAGCACTCCAGCCTGGGCAACAGAGCAAGACTCTGTTTCGAGAAAAAAGAAAGAATATTAAGTTTTTATTGATATTTCTAAGATATTTACTGTACAATGCAAAAAATAAAAAGTAAAATATCAGGTAGTTTTATTCTGCATTGGAATCATATCACTACATTGAAATTATATCATAATCTGTCATAAGATTAGAAAAAATGAAAAATCAGTGTAGTCTTCAATTTTTTAAATGTTAATGAGAACTTTGATAGGCATTTTAGTACATATATATTTTAATTAATAAAAATGGGAAACATTTAACTGGTAGCTCATTTGATGGGCACATTCTTTTAAAACATGAGATCCTTGAGTAGAAAATAATTAGTTATATTTTTGGTGCAAAGACAAAATAATTTGATCCAATGGAATGTTAGCAGAATTTTAAGATTACAGCTAACAAAAATTGCTAAACTACAGTGTTACGAGTGTCTGAAACACTCATTTTAGCACAGCTGGTTAGATCAGTACCTGTGAAGACCAGCAGTCCAATTTTCTTGGCAGCTTGAGCTCTCTTCTCAATGGGTAGAGATTCATTCATCAACATTTGGCCAAGTACAACAATTTTTTCTTTATGAAAATAAGTCTCAGCTGGAGGGATCTGTTCTTCCTTCTTAACAAAAAAGCCCTTCACAGTGACACACCAGAAATACCAGAGGTGCTGACGCAGCCTCGCAAAATACCCACACATGTTAACCCAAATTTGAGTACAAGAAAATCGGCTGTTAGCCATTGTGTAAAAAGGCCAGTGGTCCTTTAGGTACACCACTGGCAGTCACATGAGTTCACAGTCAAGAACTCTGGAATGCATCACTTAGCAACACTGTACAATGGAATATACAAACCAGGGGAAAGCAATATATTCCTAGATTCTTCAGCTTGTCATTGAAGGCCTTCTACCATTTGGACTAAACCAATTTTACTTTCACTTCTCTGGTGTGCAAAACCTCAACTTAAACTTGTTTCCCCTAATGCATATGAATCTCACTACTGTCTTTGAGCCTTTGCTCAGGCAGGGCAGATTTGGAACGTGGCCATTCTAGTCTGACTCTTCCAACATGTGCTTAGCTTCTTTCCACTGATCTTTCATAGTATTATCACCTCTTTTGCTTGTTTGCTGCCCAAAGAGAGTTCTCTGCATCATAGATTTATCCTGTTTTGCTGAGAAAATAGAAGCAATTAAAAGAGAACTTTTGTTACCAATTACTGCAAATAAAAAAAAAAAAAAGAAGAAGGAAAGAGAACTTGCATAACTCTTACCCACCCACCTGTCTGTGTCTATGGTACCCATAGACTCTGACTTTCCTCCGGTTACTATGGATACCCTCCCTGTGCAGTACATGTTAATCACTTCCTCTCACTGCACTCAAGGATATTGCTCTACAATTCTTCTCTTATCTTAGTAATTTTTCCATCTCAACTGGATCCTGTGCATTATCAACAAACACCCTCTTTTTTTTTCCTCATTGAAGAAAGAAAACTGGCTGGGCATGGTGGCTCACGCCTGTAATCCCAGCACTTTGGGAGGCTGAGATGAGTGGATCACGAGGTCAAGAGATTGAGACTATCCTGGCCAACATACTAATACCCTGTCTCTACTAAAAGTACAAAAATTAGCCAGGCATGGTGGTGCATGCCTGTAGTCCCAGCTACCTGGGAGGCTGAGGCCGAGACTCGCTTGAACCCGGGAGGCTGAGGTTGCAGTGAGCCGAGATTGCGCCACTGCACTCAATCCTGGCGACAGAATGAGACTCCTTCTCAAAAACAAAACGAAACAAAACAAACAAACAAAAACCAGTCTCTTGACATGATATGCTTTTTCCCCGCAGCTACTGCACATCCACTTCCCCGCTCCTCTTTACAGCACAGCTCTTTAAAGAGTTGCTGTGCTCACCAGCTCCAGGCTTTCTCATTCTTGCTTTGATGAACTCCAAATAAGATTTTAACACCACGACTCCACTGTCGTTGCCTGTCAGGGTCACTGATGAGCTCTCCTGCTGAATTCAATTCTTTGACATTTGAGACTCCTTTTTCTCTGAAACACTTTTCTTCACCCAGCTTCTAAGATACCACATTCCTGATTTTTCTCCTCCTGGACTCATCATTTTTCTTTACTGATTCCCCTTCTTCTTTATGACCTCTAAATATTGGAGGGCCCCAAGGCTCATCAGTCTTTGTACGTGTTCTTTTTCTTCTTCTTCTTCTTCT